>JAVFBY010010018.1:0-13704 GCA_034781015.1 Tonicella lineata
CGCTGTTCCAGCATGTAAAGCGATCGCTGTTACAGGCGAGTTTCTACTGGAGTCTGGCCACCTCGGCCCAGCAAGAATTTCCTTAGTTTAGTGAGTAGGGCTGACACAAAGATGGCACCTGCACATGGCAACCACTATGGACCACGCTCAACAACGCTTCAGTGGCATGTGCCATTTTTACACTGTGGCTGCATCAAGAGATGCTCAAGCAGGTGCAAATGCAACCGCGCCGGTGTTCGATGCACGGTTCTCTGTAAATGCGAGGGCGGGTGTCTTAATAATAGAGGTGATAGCCTGTAGAACTTATTGCTGGCTTTATAGCCCGAGAACCAGAATGAAAAGGTAATAAATTAAAATAATTATTGGTTTGGTGTTGCACACATCGCCATCTTATTTTGTCATTGCTACTATCCCCGAATTAGTTTAATAAGGATTTGTTCAGTGATCTTGGTGGATAGCTGTGAAAGGATGAGATGTTAAAGTCGTGTGGCATATACCTGTACAGTTTATAAATGGAAAATAGTTTTGGGTTGGCGGTATTAGGGCTGACACGACAGAAATACTGAATTTGACACCAGAATGACCTTTACGGCAACTTTAAAGTATTAATTTGACCTCAAATCATTGCAATAACACCCGAATCAGATTAACCGACCCCGAAATACCCTAAAAAGTTGTATCCCTTATTTTTCTAGGCCATTTAGTTGTTTAACTGTGACTTACCTCTAACCCAGATGGCGGCCATATTGGTTTTGGCCAAAATGGCCGCTCCATGGGGCGCCCGTCTTGGCGCCCATCAAAAATCGAAATAGTATGCTATGGACAGCCTCTGAGTAAATTTTGAGGCTTTTGGAAAAATCTGAACCAAAATACCCCTACCGCCCCCGACTAGTAGACGACAGTTCCAAGTTGTAAAAAAAAGTAGTCCGTGTCAGTTGTAGCTTTTCATTGATTGAATTGTTAAATGAACTGAAACTGACCAATCAGAGCTTGTGAAAGCTGTATCCCACACGTTGGATATGGAAAAAATATCCAATGGCTGTATTACACTGAAATGTATTCATTTATGGGATAAAAGTACATATATGCCTATGTCAAGAGTGGCAAACCATTGACGGGATATTTATTTTAGATTAGAGTATTCAGCTGGTACACATACTAAAGGCAAGTTGTAGAATTCTTCACGCATGTGACATAACTTCAATGTGGTTAAGTTTTGACCATTAAGTAAAATACAAAAGTTATTGCGGAGAAAGCTATATTTCTTTTATGTTATACAGACCCTCAAAAAGTTATGGGATAAATGAGCTGTATATCTAACCGACTGGCGATTTAATTAAAAATGTTAAAGCAGCATTACCTCATACATGAACTGTTTTTTGCTTTTAAGATATGGGTCGAAATAAATGCTAAAGAAAAACCTTTGGCTTTCTAAGTTATTTTGTATTGCAGATAGCTTTGTTTACATATAAATCGGGAATATTGCATTTGTTGTCTACAACTGTGTAAGAATGTGTTTGAATAAATCTTTGCAGATTTCCATCGACATTTAGGATTGATACATTTTTATCAGGCGCCATCTGCGAGATTCCGTGTTATCCGTGTTGACATCATGTAAGGACTCTTTAATCACCGTAATATCACAACTGATCATGTGTGGTATGGGGCGCATAATAGGTTGTATGCTTTAAACAGCGGACTGTTTTTATGACCATTTGTAATGGGTGAACAATATTAAACACCAGGCTTCAATACAGACCAGTATGATCACTTTGCTTCGTAAGGACACATTCTCTTATTTCTGCGTCTCAGTTCGGACTATATTACATTCACTGATTTATTTGGCGACAACTAGAAGTCACCGGGGAATAAAAAGTCACCACATCTCAATGTCAAGACACTTCAGACGTTTAGAAGAACAGATCTGCTCTCATCGCTGGAGGTTTATTTCCCAAGGTAACTTATTCAATTCGGCGTAAGTGTGACACAACTTATTCAGTAAATCAGTCCTTGTTGAAGAGACAAAAAAAACTTATCACCACCACTTGTTCCATTATCGGAGCCATAGTAGGATACACTTATGGGAATAGAAACGTATTACCGTGGATGCCCCCAAGCAGTAAAGATTTACTCCAGCTCATTTGTATTAAGGTAAGAAATGCCACCTTGCGAATTATCTATTCCATTAATGAGGTAGGCGTTTTATCCGTCATGTTCAATTGTATTACAATTCAGGTTAGCTTGTGTCCTTGATGCTCAAATTGGTGTATTTTGTTATGTTTGAGGTGTAGGCCTATATAGTAGGGAAAGTTTTTCGCTCTTCGATTGTTTCACTTTTTTTATCAGTTGTCATTATTCAATTGTTGAAAATTTGGAAATTGTAATTTGCGTATGGCTTTGGAACAGCATGCTCACTGATTGTTAAACCAACATTTTCCTAGTAAAATGCCATCTTGACATGTCAAGCGTTTTAAATAAATCTACTCCCGTAGTTATGTCTAATGTCGTTACGATCAGATAAGTTCCATGTGACGTCTTCGTGTCATCTGGTCTTCTACGGCATTCGGTCGTTTCAACCTGGTAAGAGTTAAGCTGTTTTTGGATTCTAGATAGACCTAGATTAAACTTTTGAATGCTGAATAAAATTAAGGGAACATTCAATGTCTCACTAAATATGGAGGAATAGGCTGTTGTTAAATTATAGGTATTGAAAGAATGACCACCACAGATTAGCTTTATTGATCAAACCATGTAATATGGTGATGATGGTTTATTCAATGAACTAAAACCTTGAGTCAATTCGGATTTTAGTATTTGTTTCGAAGTTGGTACTTTGTTCTACAAATGAACCGTGGCTTCGTATACTAATAATAAAATGTTGTAATACAACTATATAAAGTCGATAAATTTGGCTTAATTATGACTGATGTACATATCCTGCTGAGCAATCTATTGATTCGTGTAAATACTAAATGAGATCATTCATCTGGCTTTGATTCCTCCCAGACATCAAGCACAATATACTTTTATGTTTAAATTAAAATCATACGCATCTATTAGAGAAAGAGTGATAACCGTACCTCATAGTCACTTAGACTTAATGGGTAAATGTAATGTGGTGCCATTCCACCAAAATGCGTGCTTGTTTATCTTAGTCACTGACAAAATTATATTGTGGATAAAAAAAATCCGCTGGTAGTTCATCAAGCTCTGGGGCTTAAATGGTTAAGAGGTTTTGAAATTTGAATTTGAAGAGGTATCCGGGTGCCGGTTTATTGTGATGTCATGTTGCTGCCATGTTGCCGGTGTCTTCAATGCCAGTTTCGTCCACCCTTTCGGCTGACACGCCGTCAACTAGGTGAAATGCCCCTGAGTACCGTTCTAGATGTTGCCAAAGACCACATCGCTTCTTTTTTACGCGTGCAAAAACCGCACAGGATTCTTCCGCCAACCACACTATAATAACAAGACATAAAGAAAGTCAGCTAAGTACAAAATACGTCACATTTCTCCCTTTCAAATTGAATTAATTCGACTTATCCGGGTCATTGATTGTTATAAAGAAACCTAGCTATCCGAGTAATGATGGTTTCTACAACCGACAGAGATGATACCCATTACCCAAATTAGAGATAATTAAATCTCGTCTTCAAGGCAAATTCTTACCCTGTTCCGCCAATAGTACGGCTGTAACGATACAGCAATTAGCAGCTCACTGGTTGACAACAAGAATATTAATGAAGTACACAAGCACATTTATCCTACATTTAGTGATTTTTCGATCCGATAAACCATTCTGATGAAGCAAAACCCTAAAAAGAGCTTGATCTCTCAGTAATCGTTTCCGATAGAAGGTTAAAGATAGACTTGACATAATTCCATTGTCCATATAATTACCGATCGTTCAATAGTGATATGCGTGACACGAATGAGATCTACATAGCAATACGTACTTAACGGTTGTCAGCCGATGATATTTATAACATATGAAGACAGCGCTGGAAATATGGCTCATAACATACATGTACTTAGTCTGTATTATAATTATCGACAGTCCAAGCATCAAGCGAATCACTCGACATAATATAAGCTATTTGTTATCAAAGCATTGTATACAAAAAGTGTTACCAACATGATCCATTGTGACTATTATTTTCTTTAGCGATGGTTGACTAAGTTAGTATTCCCAACTCAAAACTTAATAGTACCTTTAGTACCTGAAGTTCTAAACAATAGACATACATCTGCCCTGTCCTGTTTCCGTTAAATCCCCTTAAATAATTTCCAACATGTTACACATTTTTCACAAAACAAACTATAGTCTTTCTGGTAATAAACTTGGTTTAAGTTCACAGCATTCTTCTGCCCTTGCAGCCATCAACTTGTCTCCGCACAAGAGTCAACATTATTCAGTATAATAACCTTCTTAAACTTCGACACAGTCAATCATGAACACCTTTTCTCAAAACTGCACAACTACGGCTTCAGAAATTTGTCCTATAAATGGAATGGTTTCCAAAGTTATTTTAGAAACAAATCGCAATACTTTCATTGTAAGAATCACATTTATTTACCAACGCCTGTAGCAAGTGGAGTTCCACAAGTATCTAATCTTGAACCCACACTTTAATTAGTATACATCAATGATATAAATGACGCCTTAGCTATAATGAACTTAACTGAAAAATAGGTCTTGGTTATCTACCTAGTGACTTACCTCCCCTTAATACTACTGGAACCAAATAACCAAACTTTCATTACCCCTCACAGAACCTACATTTTCGTATATATGACAATGCGATAGAAAGAGTTCTAGCACAAATTTGTAGGATTATACTTAAAAACTAAACTGGAAAACAAATATTCACCACAAAAGTAAAACAATCGCCCGAAACGTCGGAGTTATAAACCACATTAAATTACACTTGAACAAAAATATGGCTTTTCCTGCTATAATATCCCTTAATACTTCCGTATTGCAATATTGTATGGACTCAAACCTACATCTCCACCCTCTGTACATGTATCTTCTACGCAAGAGTGTAATTCTAGTGAAAACTCTCTGTCGAAAACTAAAACATACAGAACGTTTAAAACATGCTCTTTTTTTATAATCCAATGAATATAAAAGGATATATAATTTTTACTGTTAACGTATGTCAAAATGAAGGCTACACAATCATGCTGCATTTAAATCTGAGGCCGTCGACCGGCTTTCTTTTTTTTAAATCATATACAGGGGCATACCATAGCATACATGTATATGCATTTGTTCTAACTAAAAATCGCAAGACTAGGAAATACCAACATTTCCCACGTACATAGCCAGGGCATATTGGAACACTGTTTCATAACCATAAAAAGGAATAGCAAGCATTCCTGATGTCCAAATACACAATTCTGCGTGACTTAGAAGATATATGGATTGGTACTGTCAATTTACTGAAAGGTCTGTCTTCTTCTGCAGTCCAAATTATTTTGTATATTATTGTATGAGTTCTTTTTTAAATAACACAAACATAGCTTATTACAAAACTATTTGGTATATGATTCATATAAAGTTCTTGTAATGGACGTTGAATGTAATAAAATTGTAATAAAAAATTGAAGATAGATGTATATGGATTATTTCTGTCAATGTACTGTGAGGGTTATCTTGTTATGCAGTCCAAATTATTTTGTATATTATTTAATTGTATGAGTTATTTTAAAATAGCCCGAACATAGCCTATTAAAAATTTGTTTTAATATATGATTGACATAAACTTCTTGTAATGGAGGTTGAATGTAATAAAACGGTATTGGAAATGATGACGACCAGACAACTTAAAGGCGAGTAATAGATAAATTTATCACATATTCGAGGGTGTTCTAACGACCCTCTCGCCTAAACGTGTATTTATTTTATGCCACATCTCAAAATGGATGAAACGAGTTTTTATTGAAAGCATTATTCGTCTTCGATAACGAGCCTTTTAGTACAGTGTCAGTGAAGATCACAATTTTATTGATCCACACTTTTTCTATCGCTTGTCTTTGCTGTTGTTGTTTAATATTATTGGCGTGTGCCATTCCTACATAGGAAAGATTTACGCTTGTCTTTGACTAGTTGACAAGCATGTATGTCTATTTGTAAATGTCAATGGTCCCAGGTTATACTACATCTAAAAGCTCTAAAATTGAAGAAGATAAAGAAACATAATTATGGTTATATTGCTTTATATTGTCGCCTGACTTTAATAAGACGACAAGAACATACATATTTTAATTTAAATGGCGACTCGATTCTATTGAATGATTTGCGCAATAAACTGGAATGAGTTTGCTTCATAGACCACCCCCCCCAAAAAAAACAAAAAACAACAACATATATTTGTCTTCAATAAAACAGAAATTATATATACAAAACTAGAGCCATTCAATATAACACGTTCAGAGAAAAATAAAAAAAACGCTTGTATATCACTAACACAAAATGAGCAACTGTATTTAAGAAAACAAACAACAGCATAAACAATAATGCATGGGCACAGTAGAAACTTACAAAGACACTACGGATATACCTACCGCTACTTAACAAGCAACATCTCTGAATACCTTAAAGGATTTATGAACAGTTCAGTTTTAGCCTACATGGCTTTCTAAAATCAGTTAACAAAATATTATAATTTAAAAAAAAAATTATATATATATTTTTTGTAATTATAATGAATAAAAATAAGAAGGCTCTTGTTTTATGCATATTTTTTCGAATATGTTCGGTGGTGACGTCACAATAGTCCCTTACAATAGGCTCGAATGCATATAAGCTGTACATTTGAATCGTCGTCCAATCGTTTACAAGCACTGGAGGCTACTGTGACGTCACATTATCTCCTGATTAATTGTCGGGCCTTTGAGCTAGAGAAGATAACAAATGTAATTTCTACATCTTTGGGATTTATTTATTATTTTATTTTTTTACTCAAAATTTGTTGAGTCTTAGAAAGCATTGTAGGCTAAAAACTGAGGTATTTATAAACCCTTTAATTATGATGATTTTTACTTGTTTTAGTTCTGTGTTCATTGAGGATTTCTAGCACCTGCAGTAACAAGACGAAATAAGAAAATTAGTATGTGGACATTATAATTAGAATAGTAAAACATTTTTTTTTCCAGAGAATCGTTGACTAACATGTATCACAGAGACCAATATCATTACGTTTAGCTTTAAAAAAGATGCATATTAATATAGAAATGTCCCCAAAAACATATAATCGATGAGGACTTCAGTTTGACGGGATGGCATAGTAATAACAGGGGAGGTAACTGTTCTATTAACTTGGTAATAACATCTATCCTTTTTGGAGGTGTTCCAAGTATTCTGCCACAAGTTGATAAAGTATAATGTTTAACATAGTGCATACTGTCTGGGATAGAAATCTGAATTTCAGTAATAACATTTAAGCTCAGTACCTGTGTTGCTAATGTATCAGCCCATTCATTTCCTTTTATCCATACATCTGAATTTCAGTAATAACATTTAAGCTCAGTACTTGTGTTGCTAATGTATCAGCCCATTCATTTCCTTTTATTCATACATGGCTAGGGAGCCAGTCAAGACATATTTGTACTCCACTATTAAATAGAACAGAAGAAACATGTATAATCTAAAAAATAATAGAAGATGACTTAGAGCAAACACAATTTGACACAGCTATTAGTGCACTGAGATTGTCAGATAACACAAGCACTTGCCTGGGTTTGATATCCAATAAAAAAAAAATGAAAGAAAACAAAATAGAGAGCAATTTCCCTTTGAAAACAGAAATGTGGTTTCACAGTCTAAAAATCTTAAAATATTTTAATTCTGGTATACAAAAGTTGCACCCACTTGTCCTGTTTCAGGGCATTAAGATGTTTCAATATAAACATGCATTAATTCTGAATACTTTTACTGTACATGTATATGGCCAATTGAACATGCTTTAATGAGAATAGGCTGGTTAGATTTTGTTACTTTAAAAGTATGTGGAAACATCAGGAAGTCAAACGCAACCATGGAAGAGGAGTGGGTGTAACAACACCTAGACATGACATATTTCTACCGTCTGTAAGCTTTATAATTTTCTGAGCTCTTATATTGAAACGTTCAGAGCGTTTCACGCTGCTGTCATAACTTAATACTCTCGCAAACTGTAAGTTCAAAAACACTTTTACCAGTGTTACCTCTGAATATTTAATGTTTACGGCAAATTTAAGGGTGTAGAACTTGCTTTTTATCGAAAATGGACACTTTCTACACATTATCTGAAACACATTCATGGGAGTTGCTCTAAGAATACCAGTACATAAGAACATGGACTAAACCACATAAGTACAAAAAAATATCAGTATTATCAGCTACATGTACATAAATATTCTCTGCATATATCCATACTGGATTGCTCAAGAGCAAAAAATACGGTCAGTGGCATCATCAAATACGGTACATGATAAGGACAGGCGTAAAAGCAGTACAGCACGACAAATAGGCTTCTTGGTGCGCCGTGACTCTAAGAGCGCACGAGTATCGCATCCCCTCGCCCTAGGCCTATATATAAATATGACAGTCCTAAATATCCTTTAATGTTGAAGGGTTTATGAATAGCTCAGTTTTGTTATGCCTACAAGGCTTTCTTAGGCCCCTAACAAATCTTTTGTAAAAAAAAAAATGTTTAAGGGTTTATGAATAGCTCAGTTTTTTTAGCCTACAAGGCTTTCTAAGGCCCCTAACAAATCTTTTGTAAACAAAATAAAATAATAAACAAATCCCAAAAGATGTAGAAATTGCATTTGATATGTTCTCTAGCCCAAAACCCCGACATTTAATGAGGAGATAATGTGACGTCACACTAATGTTAAAAGGTTTATGAACAGCTCAGTTGTTTAAGCCTACAAGGCTTTCTAAGGCCCCTAACAAATCTTTTGTAAAAAAAATTAAAAATAAACAAATCCCAAAAGATGTAGAAATTGTATGTGATATGTTCTCTAGCCCAAAAGCCCGACATTTAATGAGGAGATAATGTGACATCACAGTAGTCTCCAGTGCTTGTAGACAATTGAACGATGATTCAAATTTACAGCTTATATGAATTTGAGTCTATTGTAAGGGACTATTGTGACGTCACCAACGAACATATCCGAAGAAATATGCATAAAATAAGAGCCTTTTTATTTTTATTCATTATAACTACCAAAAAAAAATACATAATTTAAAAAAAAAAATAATACTACTTTGTTAACTGGTTTTAGAAAGCAATGTAGGCTAAAACTGAACTATCCATAAACCCTTTAAGATTGTTTTTAAAGAGAATAACTTCCGTACAACTTCTTAATAAATTGATGACAATGTTTTAATCTTATTGGAGAGATCGTTTTCACGTCAACATTTACATGGAAATGGTCTCTGGAATGAGATTGAAATGTTGTCACCAATTCGAGGCGCGTAAACCTGCAGATAAGTTGGACGCCTGTTTTACGATGTGACAAATATTCGAAAGGGGTGCAATTTTATAACGTCACAGAGTGTCAGGGTCCAAACTTATCTCCCTTTCCAACGTTTACGAGTCCCCCATTAAAACTGTGTAAGTTGTCAGACATCCAGATTAAAACTAATATAATAATGATCTTAAATCTAGTCAACTGGGCAAAACTTTTAATATTCTTGTCACCAGTTTACTGAGAAGTTACCATCCATGCGGAAGTTATTCTTATTAGAAGCCTTCTCTTCAGCTTCAGAGACACATCCTAGAGATTGTAATCATGGTACTTACCCTCCTAGCTCTCTCCACTTCCCCACACGGCAGCCTCTTATTAAAGTCTATCCCAGTCAGGGGCGTTCCGGCAGGAGGTAGTAGTATTGACGCGTCCATCATCAAATACTCCACATTCAATGGCCGTGTCTGAAACAAGGGGAACAACATGTGAGCATATATTTCAAACAGATTGTATTACACTTACAAATGTCAAATTATTTAAGAAAATGAATTGCCATTGCCAATTATTTTAAATTTAAAAAAGGATGATTAAACAAGTCATCCAAATCCCTTACATTTTGATTGGTCAATCTGCCAGGGGGCAACATTCCTGTATCGCCCCAGAAAAAAGGTATGAACATCTGGTTTATAGCATGTTGTCATTCCACACCTATTGATCTGACTGATCAAAGGGAGGTAACTTATGTAGGAAAAGAGCACAACCTTATTTTCATGGATTTTTAAAGTAATGTGGAGAGTGTAGCGTGCTGTGCTAGGAAGATAGATGGTGACCGTTCTGGTCTCCTTCTCTACTTTAACGGCGGCTCAGAGGGTGCAAAATAATCAGCCGCTTCTGCTTTCACAAAATGTTGTATGGCATAAAAAGTTATACAACAGTTTTTGTGTAAAGTTTAATGTAAAAATTTTATGACAGAAATTTTTGTACAACATATTCTGAAAGTGACCCCAGTATTTTCATAAGCCTTAGAAAAAAACACCAATAACTAACAAAACAACAAGTCAGCTTCCTGATGCTTCTCTGAGACTCCCAGGGCATCAGGAAGCTCCCACCAACAACCAAATTATATTGTTTTATCGTGCCATGTCAACAAAAGCTGTTTGATTGATTGGTTGGGGTTTAACGTCATACTCAGGGGTATTTCACCTATATGACGGCCTGCCAGCCCCATGGGTGGAGGAAACCAACCACGTCACTAGCAGCATGAAGACCAGACAGAAACAGGGGAACCCTCAGTGTGGAGATCCCTGGGCTCTTTTCAATTGTCAGATTACAAAAACCAAAACATTAAATCACTTTGCATTACTTGCACATCATTCCCTCAAAATGGATCACATTAAATTTTATTAAATAAAGACACATACCTTTAATTCTCTATATTCATCCTCAAACATGTCAAGAAAAATCTCTTCACTCTGAAAACAGTTATAGTATATTCATTTTGATGTCTGAGTTTGCATTTAATACAGTAATAGGTTATCTAGACTGATGTCCGCGAAACATAGAAGACTGACAATGTAAACCATATTACAAATTTCAAAAGTCAAAACCCCTTTCACTGGAAACCAAGTGTAAAATTATGAATTTTGTCTGGAGTAAACAGCTTTTGTACATGTAGCTTGATTACAGATGGACCCAATCATTTTCTCCTCTCCAACTAACAGGTGCAACGCGAATCACTTTATGGTTCTCTAATATTTGTTTGTCTGATTGCTGTTTGTTGTCATACTCAAGGGTATTTTGCTTATATGACGACAGATTCTCCACTTCTCACTCTGTACTACTTAATATAGTGGAAAAAACACAGAGGAAACCTCAGACAAGAGACACGATTGGTTAATAAGGCGCTCACATGAGTTTGGACAAACAGATGCTGAAGTCATAACAGAGCTTTGTAGAAGAGATAAAAAATCCCTGATTTGAGTAAATCATAGTGCCCCTGTTGCTAGGGGTCATGCTTGCTAAGTTTACCCCCATAAGGGACCAAGACCCATTATTTGTGGAACTAGGAATGCCCCAGTCCTAAAGGCCATGCATACCAAGTTTGGGCAAAATTCGCCGAGAACTTTCAAAGAAGATGTCAAAAACAAATGTTTTCACTATATAACACTACTTTACTTTGGCCCCAAAACGCGTAACTTGTTTTTACGATCAATCAATTAGCTTTGAACAAACTATATACTACATGTATTGAGATGTCTAAATATACAAACAGCTAAGCTCTAGCATTTATACTTTTGGAAAAGAAGATTTTTTTAAGATTGACCATAATTTGACCTTTCTTGACCCTGTGTTACCCCAATGAGGGGCCCGAAGAGTCCATATGAACAAATCTGAATCCCCTTCCCCTACTGATCATTTGTGCCAAGTTTGATCAAATTTGGCCAAGTCGTTCTTGAGAAGAAGTCAAAAATGTGAAAAGTTTACACCGCCGCCGCCGACAACGAACGACAACAGACGGATTTAGATAGAGAAAGCTCACTTGAGCCTTCAGCTCATGTGAGCTAAAAAAAAGAACAGGGGACGCAAAACATATTGCCACTAAAATTAAAATAGTCCAGGGCACAGAAAGCTCATGCCAAGCTTTCAAGGGAACTTCCTGCTTAATCTTGTAATTAATTGATTAGTTTCTTGTAGTTTAACTCCATGCTCAGGGGCATTTCACCTATATAACGGTGTGCCAGCCCAATGGGTGGATGAAAATACCCTTGACATAACTTGCAACATTAATTAAAAAAAGGACACAACACAGAAAGGGCAACAAACAGTATATAACAAATCAGCTGCATGATGTAGCTGTAAGAACCCCGGACATCAAGAAGCTCCTGCCAGCCCCCTACCCTATTATTGGTAACTTACAGGGTCTTGAGGAGCATGTGTATCATAATGGTTAACTATAAACTGGTAATGGTGCTGTCTCCAGGTAAATATATCACTCCAATGAGATAGGTCATCCGATATCATAGGCAGACGATTTCTGTTAAAAAATAACATCAATATCATAGGCAGACAAAATTTCTGGTCAAAATATAGCATCGCTTACCATAATTTCCATTCAAAACACAACAGAAGAATTATCAGTGGCAGACGATTTCTGTTCAAAATATGTCAAGTCATATTCTAGTTAGACTATCTCAGTTCAAAATACATGTATAGCCAGTCAATTACCATCATTGGCAGGTGATTTATGTTGAAAACATAAAATGATTATGTATTAGGCAAACAATTTCTATATATTAATAAAAAAAATATGGCCCTGATTTCCATAATTTCTGTTCAAACTATTACAACAAAATTTTTATAGGCAGGTGATGTGTCAAAATATATCAAAACCATTTCTATTTTAGGGCGATTGTGTGCCAACAAAGTACACTTTGACAGCTTTTACAGAATGTTAACACAACAGAAATTATTCATTGTGATAAGAAGATTACCTCCATGTTTTAACTATGGCTTTCATGTCATGTAGACTGGAATTGCGTCCTATATTAGCTGGCTGTAAGCCCTGGTTTATCTGAGCAGCTTCCTGTAACTCCATGATCTGCTGAGCTGCCTGCAACAACAAATAGTTTTGTTAATATTTTATGTGTGAATAAACATAACCATTTTTGGGGTTCTTTTTGCATGTTTGCTTAGCCCAAGCCCAATGGGTTAAGAACTCTGCGGCTAGTCAGGAGTAAAAAATGTAACCCTTATCTTTACTTGGCTTTTGTTGTTATTTCCAAAGGATGATTATATTACCATCACATATATTTAGAAAAACAATGACTTAACTCTTTACCCAATGCAAGCGCGTTTTGACGCGTCTCGCCATCTCAATGGAGACGCGTTTTGACGTGGCTACTTCATTCCAATGCAAGCGCATTTTGACGTGCCTTGCCGATCCCAATAGAGACGCATTTTGACGAGTGTGAACTTCTTTTGTACCGTTCTGATGGGGAATTCCTTTTAAAATGAGATGACATCATACTAGCATTGAAATTTGATTGGCTGAACCCAAACTAGCCTCTTTTTGGAAAGAATACGTCATGGAAAAATACCTAGTACAAGATTCCACAACCTATTGTAAATAGCGAAGAAAACAAAATGGCGGATACACGGGATAATTTTCTGAAAAAGGCTGCCGTGTTTTTGTATTTATGGCTTTCCTTATCGATAATAAGGATGATTTTTGGATGGGATTTACCT
>JAVFBY010010129.1:0-13702 GCA_034781015.1 Tonicella lineata
GTATTGAGAGTAGTCTCCCTTGTTCTTGGGTTTTTCAAGATGTCGCGTATATATCTGAGTGTCGCTATCTAGCGCGCAAGCTAGCTCAGGGGTGACAACTCTGTTGAGTATGCCACTAACCTTGAGACGCGCACACAACTTGTGCGGAAGTTTAACAATATGAACACGCTATTTATCATTAAAATGGCTTCCCGGTGTTGTAACTTGTCTGTAAAGTGCTGCAGTTGGCCACAGCCATTTATATCTAACAAGGATAGCTTAATCTAATATATTGTCAAGTTATCGTTACGTAAATGTTTAAAAAAATAGGTTATTTTGGTGGTACTACTAAAATTGTTATTTTAACTTTGAATTATAAGAAAAATAGGATGCCAAAACTTTCAGTTTATGGCAAAAACAGAAATTGCATTAATCTCGTTCTAAATGTAGAAAAAAAAGAAAATCGCCGTTTTTTCTTTTATAATCAATTTTACGCAATCTCGCAGTTAGTGGTAGCTAGGCAATTAAACTTGTCTAGGCCTACTTTAGCACGCGGGCGTTGCTCGTAGACAATGATAGCGCTCTATCTAATCCACGGCAGTAAACTCAAGTCAAAGTACGGCCATTTGTCACGACATCGCACGTCTTCTTTGGTGGGTTCATTCTCTTCCTTGAAACCTATAAACCGCGAACGCTTCTATTTTACGGGTACAAATCCATAACCGATCTTTAAAAACGACTTCATTTCGAGGCGCCTTGTTAAATTATCGTGTGTTTCACTCCTTACGACAACATGACAACCCCCAACGAAACAAAAATCCGCTCTGAACATATATATTTTTATAAATGCAGAGAAAGAAAATGTGACATGCCTCCACCGGGAATCGAACTCGAGACCTCTGGCTTACAGGGCCAACACTCTACCGACTGAGCTATGAGGAGATCACTGTCAACGATATAATTATAATTCCGCATCCAGGGCATCAAGGACTAGGCCTATAAAATAGCATATGAAGAGGTTGGTTCCAAAACGCGATAAATCCATTTTCATAAAATCCATTTTCGTTTTCCTAAAAAGCACATTTTTTGACTTGTGGAAAATATTAAAATAAATCTGCTATATTCTGTTTTAAAATTAAGTGACTAATTATTCAAAGATAAACAGATGAAAAAATCAAACCCAGACTTACTTAAATCCCTCTTATTAATGAATTTAAATATTTAACCGTCAAAACGCGACATAACCAAATATTTTTTTCCCGGCAAAATGCTACGTATCCGGGTTTAGCTCAACAATGTATTTCCATGCAACTGTTTTGACGGCCTACGCTTCTTCCCGACAGGCGATACTAGCACTGCCTCGTCGGTTCCGTCAAAGTACTCATTATACCTCGTTGAAACGTCAGAATGGTCTGTTACTGCATTCTGTCAGATGTCTAGATGGGCACAGCCATCTTGAAAAGACTGTCACGAATTGCCGCATCTGATTGGCTGAACGGATATATCGCTTATCTGCGTCAAAACTCCAGTGGCGCTAATCGCGGTTTGAAACATTACTCGTAATTCAAGTGTCTAAATCATAGGGATGTATCGTGTTCCGACGAAAACTATATATCGTAGGCACTAGCTATAGTCATTATTGATGTACTGGTGGCGAGAGTTTGAATTTTGTAAAAGTGGCGTTTATCGCGTTTTGCAACCAACCTCTTCATATACTGGCTATGCTACAATGTAGACTAATGGAGACATGTTTAACTGTCTATACAAAGACAGGATACAAACAGGACACGACAACAAATCAGGTTTCTTATGCCTATTCATATTAGTTTTCTTTACAAGTTAAAAGGATAGTCCTGGTTGCAATAACCCAAATGTCAGTTGACAAGTTACCCCTTTAAATACTGAAATATGCCCACGAATCAATCATTTATATTTTCATAAATCCTCGAACGAGGAAAACAATTTTCGCCTTTCCACTTGCTGGCTGATGACATTGTCTGCTAAGTGACGTTTTAGGTCAGGTAACTGTATTAAAGTCATATATCTCAGTGTTACGGAGCCTACAGTGGCATATTTATTTAAAGCCCCACTAACCGATAAACGTGATAATAGCTGAACATTTTTCAAGCACAAACATGCAATTTAACACTTAAATGGCCCATCGTTATCTTAAATATATAATGGAACGTTTCCCGTCGTTGTAATTTGTCGATAAAGCGTTGTAAGCGACCAAAGACATACCACCTTACCCAGTTATCGTAGACTGTTACAACAACAACACACACTATAACTTCCTGTTGTGGTGAACGTCTCAAAATAAAAACTTAAGCTTTATTTTTATAGAAAAATAGGAAATGAAAACTTTCAGTTTATGGGAAAAATGGAAAGTTCATAACTTTTTCCTGCTGTTTTGATTGTCGTCAGTAAGCCAATTAGTTTTGAAATCTTGAATGTACAAATTGGTAGGGGCCTACTCACCAAAAACGTGTACAAGCTCATGCCAGAAGTTACTGGCCGTCTTTAAGAAGGTGGAGAAGACGGTGGAAGCTTGTCCCTTGAGTTTGGAGAGCTCGTCCTTAGCATTTTGCCAGACCTGGCCACCGGCGACCTTAGCTTGTGACAACAAAGTGTGGCCTTTCTCTAACAATTCATGTGCCACCTGTGAAGTAATGATGAGCAAATATAAGTACTACTTTTAAGCGAAAATAATATTAATAGAAAAATAAATATTTAGCTGCAGATGAATCATCTCTCGTTGTTGTTCAAAGTGTATAGGTAATAATTAAAGAACAACCACCTAGGCTTCATAAATATTCACGAGGACAAGAATCCGTGACGTCACACTCACGTGTGTCATGTAAGGTAAACATATGATAATTATAAAATTCAAGCAGCATCTTCTGTTAGCCCTGATAGGACAGTGGTAGAGTGTTGGACTGTCAATCTACTGATCGTGAGTTCGAGCCACCCTGTCTATTCTTTTATTAGTTGTAAAGTGAATATTTTTTAAAGTTGGACTTAGGGTTAGGGTTAATTTAGGTCGGTACGGACGGTATATTTTTAGTTTAAGTTGTATTTTAATTTTTTTAATTTTTAAGTGAGACGTCTGGCTTACCTCTTTTCCTGAATCGACTGTGGTCTCGATCTGTTTCAAAACATTTTTCAATTCAGCTTCTACTTGAGCCCCAACTCCCGTCTGCACCTCACGCTTTCCTGGACAGCAAGCATAAAGATTATCTTATATTTTCCTCTTATCTTAATCTTAAAGAAACATTCTCAAATGATTCCTGGCAAAAGTTGTTAAAGAAGGTAGTTTTGGGGAATTTATAAAGTCTCGTTTACAAAGATTATACCAAAGTATCAGATCTGCGACAGAGAAACTCATTTTCCATTGCTGTTCTTCAAACTCAGCATGATTTGTAAATCGAAATTAAGGCATCCTGTAGGTTGGGCATTATACATACCGAGAACATGTTGTAATTTACGCCAGATTTAAATGATATAAAATTTGCAACGTATTTAACGGGTTGGGACTGCTGCCAGTTATCGGACTCGTAAAGGCAGGGGACACACGAGGCGAATTTTGTTCGCTCGTTGAAGCGAATTTTATCCGCAGGCGAGCGAATCTATCAAACGTGTCAGATATACAAGCGAATTTTATTCGTTTGTAAAATACGCCGCCGCCGGTTGTGACACACGCGGCGAATTTCTAAGGGAAAAAAATTCGGCCGCAGAAAATTCGCCTCATGTGTCTCTGCCTTTAGCCATGTATGCATTTGTACAAGGACAAAGAATGAATACAAATGTTCAAAAGATGCGTTTTCCTCCGGAATCTTTGGTTTTGTCAAATGTTAATTGTACAGCATAACAGGCATAACTTATAACACATACCGAGGAGATGTTGAATCTCATGCCAGATACCACCAAAATTCTTGAGGAAATCACTGAACACGGTAGAGGCGGCGGTGTTTAGTTTGGCAAGTTCTCCCTGTGCGGCGTGCCATACCTGTCCACCAAGAGTCTTGGCTTGGTCTAGAAGAGCGTGTCCTTTCGTCAAAAGGTCATGGGCTACCTGTCCAAAGCAATGGAAGAACGTGTTAAAGTTGAACCGTAACGTGCAGATTTGTTCAGATCAGTACATACTACATAAGTCTTGTTTCCGATAGATGTTGCATTGCTTATTGAAGATATTCCACAAACTTATTGCGCGAAAATATTTCTACTGATTGGTCATAATTAGCGGTAAACGTTTATTTACATAAATACTCGTCTATTGAAAAGGTATTTCTGTTCTACCGCATGGAAAATGTGTTTGATCATAATGAATGACTTTATAGATTAATTTCAATCCACGCCATGCGCTAACTTGTAAAAAAAAAATTGGAGTAAAGTACGTACTGTTTTTCCTTGATCTGCAGCTTTCTCAATCTCAGCTAGAACGGTTTTTAAATCTTCCTGGACCTTTGCTCCGATGTCTGTTTCTGTTGCGCGTTTGCTGAAAAGTGATAATCTTTGTATATAAACACTGCCATTTGTACACATTGTTGTCAGCAGATGTTAATTCTTGGCTTCAGACTATATCTGTTTGTGGAAATGAATACAATACATAATGGGTACAATTGAATATAGTTAGATTCGGAATAAATATAAAATGGATTTTAACGGAACACAGTAAGGTTAGAAATGAGAAAGAGTTTCAAAACATGCTTACCTGGCGGTTGCACAGGCTGGTCCTGCATGAGTGATGTGATTATATTCACACTCAATCTGAGTCCACAATTCACCAATATCATGTTTGTATGGCTCGAAGAAAGTCTGAGCTTGTTTGATGACATCTTTAGACTTTGCCTGGGTGGCGTTCAAGAACTGTTCGGGGCAAAACAAAAATGTTTCATATTGTAAACAGAGGATTAATGTTTCTGCGAGCAAAGTTAATCAGAAACAAACGTAGGAATAACCAGCTGTATCAACCATAATATGTTTTGGACCTTGTCTATGTGCCTTGGTCGGGGATGATTCAAGATATTTTCGACACATACAAAAATGTGACTTATCAGTTAACCCTGTGTTTCGCCAGAAAGCAATCCATGTAATAAAAAGTTGCAAATTTTGCCAAGAGACCAAGTTTTATCGCTGCCATACTTGAGAAATTACTCTTGATATGACCTTAAATTAAACCTTAATCCAAATTACGAGTCAACATTTTATGGTTAAAGAAGATGGAGATTACTATATAGATTCCAATGAAAAAAATCAAAATAGAATGAAAAGAAGAGTGACCTCCTCCTGTAGGTACTCACATTCTCGGCGAGTTGTTTGACGTTGTCGATGACTGGTTTAGCGGCAGCCACTTCTTTGTTAAATAGGGTGTGTAAGTAGGTGTTGAAGGCAGTCGCTTTGGTACCAATGTCGTGAAACAATGCTTGCATGTCCTTGGAGAGACGCGCGTTGAAGGCTTTAAGGTCATCCAACAAAAATCGTCTCTGCAACAGAATTAAAAATAAGCAAAAATATTATGTATAGTGTACATAGGCTACACCAACCGATGGTCCATGCAGCCTCTCTTCGGAATGATTAATCACTGAGCTAACCAAATGTATTCTATCCATTCTTATTGTTTACGTTATAAAAAAAAAATTTCTTGCGGAGATGGTTTAAGATAATTTAACCTATACAAATATTTTCTTATCTTTATGATAATTCCAAGATAATACTGGACTTTGGAGTTATGACGTTGCGACAACAAGACGTCTTTTTTTGTGAAATTATACGTAGTCGCTTAACGATAAGGTGGGGGCAAACTGTATATACTCAACATTGCAGCATGTCAATTTACAGAAAACTATTGTTGTAAATATTTTTCCTTCGTCAATAATAACCTTTTTAGGTATAGAAAAACGCATTCCATAAGCGTCTAGTTATATTTTTACTCCATAGCCTACAATATTGCATATACCGGCCATGTTAAAAATCGCAAATTGACCACACTTTGCAGTTAACTTATAACGTTAATTCACAAAGGGACATCACTGAGACACTATTTGATGTCGTAACGTCATAACTCGAAAGTTCCATATTAAAGTCAAATGCAAAGAACTTTAAAATACCAGTGTTAATGCAATTCTTACCTCAACCGATCGTTTGCCTGCAAAGATGAATAAAAAAGTAATTAATAAACATTAATCGGTTACTAGATGATGCCAGTTATTAGAAGATGTCATGGAATAATATAATTATTTTATATATGAAATTGACAATATTGTTATTTATTTAACGGGTTGTTAAGCTGAGAGTGCTCAACATTATCGGACTCATAAGCCATACTTGTATTTGTAAAATGACAAAGAAAGTATACAAATGTTGGTTTAGGAATGTGTCTTAAGATGTTTAAAACGCAGCGTTTTTCTCTGACATGATAGTTTTTCTCTGAAGTGTTGTTTGATTTGGTCAAATGCAAGTTGTACAGAATAACAGGCATAACTTATTACACATACCGAGAAGATGTTGAATCTCATGCCAGATACTACCAAAATTCTTGAGGAAATCACTGAACACGGTAGAGGCGGCGGTGTTTAATTTGGCTAGTTCTTCCTGTGCGGAGTGCCATACCTGTCCACCAAGAGCCTTGGCTTGGTCTAGAAGAGAGTGTCCTTTTGTCAAAAGTTCATGGGCTACCTGTTTAAAAGAAAACATAAACCGTTTAACTTGAACAATAACCGGCAGATTTGATCAGAAATAGGCATAAAACATGTAGCCAAAACATTGTCGTTGACTTTAATGTTTATTGAATACACTCAATAAATTAAAGGCATCAAAAAGTTTGATTGGTCGATCTTAGCGGTAAAGCCTTAAAGAAGCGATTTGTTGTTTTACATTACGACTCGCCTGTCATTCCTTTCGTCTTGGTGTTTTACTTCTATACCGAATGGAAAATGTATTTTATCAAAATATTATGTCTTTATACATGCTATGAGCTAACTAGTAACAAAAATGAGAGTGTAGTGCTTACAGTTTTTCCTTGATCTGCAGCTTTCTCAATCTCAGCTAGAACGGTTTTCAAATCTTCTTGGATCTTTGCTCCGATTTCCGTTTCTGTCTCTCGTCGGTCTATGGGGATTAAAAGTTAAGTTAATTATATATACCTAATTCATGGAATTTTACTATCTATGTTGCTATGTCCAAAAGGCTTAATTTGTGATAAGAAAGACTTCAAACCATTACCATAATAGTATTAAAATTATAGGGTACGGCGGGACAATATGCATAGCTTAACTTACAATTCTCTACGTCGAAATTAAAACTTAAAAAACGCAAATAACAAAACTGCATAGCACATAACGACAAAAACAAAATCAGAATACTGTAAACATTTCTCAATAACTCTAAATGAATACTGATGTTATTTGTATTTTTAGGTATTTGTAAATAAATTTAGTCATCTTATGATTTCCCTTAATTTCTTCATGCCGCTTCAAAAAGTTTACGTTGATGACTACCTACCCTGGTCATATTTGAACAGATACGGATTAAAACCTTTTACTTACAGTATATAACAAATTAAAAAAAAAGGTTTGAATTAATTGTAAGTCGCTTTAAATAAAATGACAACTACACTGTAAAAATGTTACAGATTTACAGTTGAAAAAGCTGTGTTATGCTCAAATTTACACTGGTTGTAAGTGTATTTAGTCTCTTTTTACAGTGCATTTAAATGTTAAATTACAAATATGTCTAACAGTGTAATATTTGAGCAAAATTCAGTACACAACAAATAACAGAAGCGAAACAAACAATTAAAAAAAACCCAACTTAATCGACATCTGAAACTTATTTGAATTTAAGTTATTTGTATATTTCACTTACATATGGCGGATGCGTTTATGGCTACTGCCAGAAATGCCAGACAAATCAACAGCTTCATGATTTCCTGAAACAAAAAAATATCCAACTTTAGGAGGACAAGCACATTACAAGTTATTTAAAAGTGTTTACAATATCTATAACTGCAAATCACAAATGAACGACTTATGTTTCCATTCGCAGTTTTTTTATAAGTATTTTAATCGATATTTGAAATCGTAATTTAAACGACTAAGGATGTTAAAGGCACACTAACCGCTAAAAGGGCTAAAACTGTTTATAAAAAGAAAATCGTCGAGTTTCTGTATTTTTCCCAGATCGAAAAAGTTATGAACTTTCCAATTTTGCCATAAACTGAAAGTTTTGAATTCCTTTTTTCTTTAAAATCGAAGTAAATCTTTGTATTTTGAGACGTTCACCATTAATTAGCCAGGGCCCGACAACTCTAACCGTCCAACTCAACGGCTAACCGTTTAAATACTTTAAACATTTTTCTTTGCTAAATTGTGTCTTCGGAAAGGAAGTAGTGTACATTTTCACCTTCTCTGGGAAGCAAATGTCACTTTTACATCAAACCCATAGACTTCATTTCGTTATTTCCAGAAATTGTTTTGAAAGAGGTTATGAAGCCGGGAATTTGCAGGCTGGTATAGTTTGTTTTGTTGTTGTTGTAGTCTCTATAACCTCGCTGTTAAATACAAATGTATTTGGCAGTCTAGAGTGCTTTTCAACTAATTTCAACGACGGGAAACGTTGCTTTATCTATTTTAGGTAACGAATTGTCATTTTAGTGATGAATTGTTTACTTACAATTTTTAATCTACCTTCTCGTTAAGAGGATAGTGAGGCTTTAAGTTTTTTTAAATCTGTTTTACAACATGATAGAGGTACCTAGAAAACAGACAAATTGCTCCGCTGTCCCTGTTGTACCTTGCATTGGCCAATCATAGGCCTATAATTTACTCTGATGGTGATTAAGGCCTATATATCACCCACTTCCGTTCGGCTAAAGGCTAAAGGCCTACTCATCTTCTTCCATGTTCATTTCGAATACACGTATCATGTCGCACTATTTGGTATTTTCTTTTCACATGTTTGATATTTGATGACAGTATTAATTACATTTGTATAACGTAAGCAGCATTTGAATTGTATACTCAGACAAGTACGCCTACATTTAATAAAATTCCACATATATTACATCCATAATAATTTTGTAATGTTGTCGATTTTTTAATATTATTTTTATTTCCTTGCATGGTTGATTTTCTTGGTTTTGACTCAAAATTGTTTTTTTTTTCTGGCATTGAGTGTATTTTCAGTTTAAGAGTAGGCCTACGTATGTATGCATCAAGCAATAAAACCCCCTCAATAAATATATGTGGAATTCGTACTACATAAGGAATTAGGGCCTGTTTTGCCTAATATCATCAACAAATGTAAGGGATAATTGACGTCAGGATGTACCGTGAAAGATCTATTGACGTCATCGCGTTCTATAAATGTTCAAAGTGACAATCAAAGTAGAGGTGGCATGTCATCTGTCGCTTCCAATGGGAGGCTCGTGAACATGCCAAGGGAGATAAGTTTGACCTGAAGCCTGTTTTACGACGCGACCGATTTTCGAAAGTAACGCGATTTTATAACGTTACGAACGTTTTTACTGTGACATCATAAATGTGAGTCGCATTCGAATGCATTTCGCGTCATGAAACCAACGTCCAAACTTATCTCCCTTTTCAACATTTACGAGTCCCCCATTAAAACCAATATATCATCTGTGCTGATCTGTTAAAATGGAAGCTTTACAAATTAGACAGAGTTTGAAGTTTAATGGCAAAATGTGTTACAATTACTAACATTTTGAATCCAATTTGGAACATTTAAAGTGTACAAAAGTCCGCAATTTCATTCTGCATGTTGAACATGATATTTTACCAACTGACCACGTGATGCATTAAAGCCAATGATTGATCGGAAAATAGGGAATAGTCATCAAGTCATTTAATAATATACAGTGACTTTTGAAGAGATCTACATGTACGTTACGTGAAAGAGGCCGACAGCAGTGATATTGACCGAGGCCGAAGGCCGAGGTCTATATCACTGCTGTCGGTTTCTTTATCTTGATGTAGACCGAATTAAAAGGTCTTAACTGTTTTATTATGTGCTGTTCGATAAATTAAAATACAGAAAACAATTACACTGCATGGAGTTTTTAAAAACTAACTTCCATATAGGTAGGCCTGAACAAATGGCTGTTTTTGTTCAGCTGAGACCGAAGCAGACGACATGTTTGATTAAGCCTAACTCAAAGCAGATTATAGAATAGCGTTCGGTAATTGGTTAAAATTTAGCTCTGCCGGTCTATACGCACTCGGAAGTCCTCGGAAGTCCTGCCTCGGACATGACCTCGGACGTGATACAATCGTCGCCATTTAAGCCTGGACTTTTTCTTAGCACGTAAAAACGGAGTCCGCGTTTTGCAGTTAGGTTAACAAAAATGGCGCCCAGCACAACGCTCAAGACTCCCGTAAAGTTAATCCCGACAGAGCAGTGCGTTTTGTGTAGCATGCAAGGTTTTATTTACCTGTAATGATATTTTGTATGGCGGTAAATAGTCTTCCGGCGAACAAAATGTACCATTTTGATACATATGCATACACCTACCACAGCCGAGCTCAGTGATGATAGCAAACTATCGAGAAATCACGCGAGATTTGGACGATTCGGTCAATACGTTATTTAATCGGTCTCTTTGTCAGAACCCTGATATTTTACTGGCTTACCACGTAAGACATTTTAGCCAATGAGTGATCGGAAAATAGGAAATAATCATTGTCATATAATAAATTATTTTATAGTCCGTAAATATTTATGAATAAAAAAGCAGACTTTAAATATGGTAATTATATATTTATTTTCAAGTACATACAACATATATTTTCAAGGTGTACAAACTTGACACGTATAGACGAACACGATATAAAATAGCACTTCATTTTACGTATATATATAATATATATACGAAATTTCATTATTATGTCATTTATTATTACATTATTATTACATTTATATACAAAATTTATCTATACTTTACCATATAAAAAAATATCTAAAAAAATATTTGTCTAAAAATGTACTTGCTTATCTAAAATATGTGAAGGAATTTTTGGTATCAAATTATACAATGAAGTTTATAAGTTAAATGTATTATAAAATGAAATGTTATTGTGAAGTTTTATCTGTTTGAGAGTCTATCGGAATTACGGAGGGTTTTCTCCGGGGTCCTATAAATGCTAAACTGCTTGAATTGGCAGTCCGGTTTCTTTCCCTCTGTCCGGGTAGAAGAGGTGCTCTCTCGTCCTGGGGCTCTGGGCTGGTTGCCTCAGCGGGAGGAGCCTTTTCACGGGGCCGTTGGGCCTCCTGGATGAGAGTGTTCCTAGTTTTGAACCACTGATGTCCCATCACTATCCTGACTGGGGGACGCTCCCGAAAGTCAAACTTAAATATGAAGTTAATAAGTTCTTTACATTCTTTTGAAATTCTCTTTAATCTTTGCCACGGAAATTCAAGTTTTTTGTGTTCTTCCAAAACACCTTTATTACCCCTGCTCTCGTCAAACGGCATCTTCCCAGTAACGAAGATATAAATGATGACCCCTAAAGCCCACACGTCAGCCTCTTTGGCATCATATGGTTCACCTTTAAGAATCTCCGGAGCGGCGTAGGACTTAGAACCGCAATATGTCTTGCTTAAATCTTTAACACAATCACCCTTGACAAAACCAAAATCACAAATCTTTATGTTAAACCCACTGTCCAGTAGAAGATTTTCTAATTTTAGATCTCTATGTGCGATATTTTGGTCGTGTAGAAAACTCACGGCATCACAGACTTGCTGCGCCCACAACTTTGCCATTTCTTCAGTTAACGCACCATTTTTCTGTATAAATCTCAACACGTCTCCCTTTTCGGCGTACTCTAAAATCATATAAACCCTCCTGTTGTCCGAGAAACATTCGTACATTGACACGATGTTCTGGTGCTTCAACTGAGGCCAGATCTTCAGTTCTCGGGGTAGAAAGCGTTGCTGGAAGTCTTTGGGAGCTTTTAAACGATCCACAATTTTCACCGCGACCCTTTCTCGGCGGCCATTTATCTGCTGAGCGAATTTCACTTTAGAGTAGCTACCTGAGCCCAGCGTTTGTCTGGCTAAGTAACCATGCTGAGCTAAAACGGCTCTGTAAGTGGGAGCATACAAAACTCCCGACCCTTCGTCCTTGGATACTGGGGCTTTGACGGACTCAACCTCAGTCTTCAATAACTCTAGCTCTTCCATTAAACGTGTGTCTTGATTATTAGAGAGAACGGTTTCCTCTTCCATCTCAATACGTGGTCTTTTTCTCGGCGGTTGGTTCATCCCGTTCAGAAAAAATTGCCTTTTTAGACCAAAAAAGCAACAGAATACCTTCAGAGTACAAATATGCCTCTACTTCTGAAAACCCTAAAAGGCCTTTGAAACAGTGGTCATATTGTTGATACCCTGGTTGGCAGGAAACGGTTCTCTCCGGCAGAACTAACGTTATGGCGCCGTTCTCTAAGGTCAAAGCTCGAATTGACGTCACAATGAGGTAAGTACACTTTGACCCGCAGACCGGAAAACCATAGGGCTTCCGCTGACTTTTCTTTAACAATCTTTTTTAACTTTAGTGTTAAAAACATAATAATTTGTGGGGTATTTAGATTTGCTATACTAATCATTTGGTGCGATTTAACTGTGAAAAAAAAAACGTCTTTAAAATATGTTTCCGCCTCGGTTCGGCACAAAACGTAAGACACGGCTGACGTCACAATCGGACGTCGCCCTGCGGCAGCGGTGCATGGTTTCCCTGAGTTGACTGACAGCGACGTGATCCTGACTTTGACCGCTCCCGCCTCGCCCTTTTCCCCTCTCTCCTCAGACAGTCATAGCAGATGTCTAATTAACATGTGGTCCATTCCACGGTTGGTATGACTTCTAAAATACCCAAGGATGCATTCATTGTGTCTGACGAGGAAGAGGAATTACGCAAGAGGGGTTATATTTTAGGGGTGACGCTGGGTGAAGGATCATACGCCAAGGTGAAAAGCGCCTACAATGAGGTGGATCAGAAGCGAGTCGCTATTAAGATCATTAACCGTAGGCGAGCTCCTAAAGATTTCCGGGAGAAGTTCTTGCCCCGCGAATTACAGGTGATGAAAGGGTTGAACCATCCTAACGTCATCCACCTGTATGAGATCACGGAGTTTCAGAATAAGGTAATTTAATGCGCTTCTAATTAAATACATCTGTAATTAATTAGACCTGCATACACGATTTAAAGACTCCAAAGTATATGTATAGACCAATAAAGAATTGACCGACAATTAAAATATACCGGTACATATAGGATAAGCATTTGCTTCATCGTATAATAAAATTATCACCAAAGCAAATACATGTACTAAAAGCCTGTCAGGTACCAAGTTTAGTAAACTTCAACTATATTCGTGGATGGAAAATGGGCGCGTGCATACAGTTTACGGATAAATATACAACATTAACTTAAGACATTCGTAAACTTATATACTCTAGTGTGTATAGGCTAGCCTATCATACACTAACCTTTGCCTGATGATGGCGAGACACTCTGTTAACACAAAATAAGTTTCACACCTACCAATGATATCTGTATCTTAAATACTTAATTCTGCCGAATGTCCCGGATCACTTAGTCTTAAACCTAAATGCGCCAAACCCCTGATGACGAATCTGCGCTCGTGTAAACTACATTAAAGGGACAGAAAGCTTATGAATAACCCATACCTGTATCGAAAGAATG
>JAVFBY010010240.1:0-13701 GCA_034781015.1 Tonicella lineata
GAATTGTATTAATGGACAGAAACTGACCAATCAGAGAGTGGGAAAGCTGTATCTCCCCCCCCCCCTTTCCGCTCCGTTGTCCATGCGTAAAGTAGTTTTTGTCTTTGTCCGTAGTTAAGATCGTTATTGGTTGGGTATGGAATACGACAGAACACATTTGCTTGTATCTAACTGGGGGGCAACACGATTTTTTATTTGAATACATGTTCTTAAGACCCGGATTTTCACAGTATCATCTGCAAGTTAGTAATCAGTGATCAATCATCTGTCAATTTTAGACGTGTTCGATATAGCAGCTGTCCAAACATGTCATTCTCTCACGAACTCGTCGTTGATTAGTAGCGACCTTTCACTGAAAAGCCATCCGAGATTAATAAACGTTTTAGTTTTTATCTTCAAATGAACACGCGATATATCACAGCACGGTATGGCTCAATAACGTTTGGTTTTGTGGTTTAAATTTATTGAATTAAGAGAATCGAACGAGAAAGCTTCCAAGACATTTGGGAATTGGGTGCGCTCGTCTTCTGTATTGAGCTTACGTAATATTGAGTCCGTTCGCGGAGCCTGCGTGTATCCGAGAGTAATTTTACCACAAAATATCTCTGAAAAACATAGAAAAACACATTTGTACTTGGATGAAAAGGAAATGAATTAATGCGGGACATAAATCGCAAAATGTTGACACGTAGAGATATCTTTAGTTAGATGGAATATAATGAATGCTCCATTCTAAGATTACTAAGATCATTTGCTAATGTAAAATTCTAATTCACTAGACAGGTTTAGCAATGATTTAATGTGACAGATGTTATGAGATAAAATAGCCGGCTAAACATGTAGTAAATGTATCTAATGTCGCATTTAGCCATTTCATCGAACGAGTATTGTATAAATGGTACAAACAATGAATTGATCGTTAGCTTAATTAATCTTAGTTTGCCCTGTGACAGCTTTGTAGATGGAAAGTGTGGTGGTATAGAGGGTCGGGTTGGTTTGGGGGTTATGGTGGAATGCACTTATGCAAAAGTAAAACTGCTCTGTGTTTTAAGATTATCCCTGCTTTAAGGGGAGCCATACGACCAGAGCGAGGCATACAGGCACGAACCACCTGCACTTTACTTTCCTCAACTTTGATAGTATTTACTTTAAAACACGCTACTGTGTATTTCAGGATTGACAGTTATCTCACCAAGCAGCTGTGTATATCGAGCTTGACAGATCAGCATGAAGTTTCAGGCGAATAGTATACTGTGACTGATTGAATTCCGGGTATAGTGCCTTTAGTACCAATATTCTGCTGACGAATGATATTTTGGCAGGTAAGCAGACTCTTCGCTATATATATTTTTATAAATGCAGAGAAAGAAAATGTGACATGCCTCTTCGCTATATATATGCATAAAACGACATAAACTAATAGTGTTAATTCAACAACAAAAGACACTTTTTAATATGAAGAACTTGCCATACCAAACTCAACAGAGTTGTCGCCCTGAGCTAGCTAGCGCGCTAGATAGCGACACTCAGATATATACGCGCCATCTAAAAAAATCCAAGAACAAGGGAGACTACTCTCAATACACTGACGACAACCGAACTATTTTCGTTGCGTTTCGCAATAACCTATATATGGATACATAGATTTATATTGATACTCCAATGGCGCTTTTTTGTCACTAAAGTGAACTATTTTGTATATTTGGTCAAATTAAAACTTTTTTTAACCACTTTTGCGCGGAAAGATGGACCAAATTCTAATCACTATTTCTTTATGAGTAAATCGCCAAAAACCATCCGCCCCCAGGATTTGGGGGAATGGCTCTACGCATTATCCTAGTGATTGTTCTCAAAGATCTCGGAGTAGGCAAATCACGCGGTAATAGTATGCTTGCCATACATGTAGGTAGGATTATTGCTGATACTGCTAAAGACGAGTTGTTTTCCATAATGTATGCTATGATATATGCAATGTACATTTTGTGTACGGTACACTTACAGTATTAGAACGCTGCAGTATTATGTTATACTCAAGTGTAATTTGACAGGCTCGTTTTACGTGGTCGCATTCGTTTTTAGATTAAAACCCTTCAATTATGTTATTGAAACCACCAATTAGTCTCCATGTGGTCACGCATGGATTGTGTGATTATTTGCAATGACAACAGTTACTATTATCAAAGCACATACATAGATACTATCAAATTTGCTTCTCATTCGGAACTCACAAATCCTCGTATGATAAGTTGAAATGAGTCAATAGTGTAACACGCAACCTTAAAACGTTTATAACATAACGTATATTCATGGAGAGCAGATGGTAGACTTAGTTTTTTTTTAAACCCGACGAAGATGTGTAAGTAGAGTTACAGTAATCTCTGACGTAATTTTGGACTCGAGTCAAACCCGAAATGTCAGTGGCGACAATGGTTTTGACGAGTTGTGAAAATAACTTCAGAGGTTATTGTAACTCATCTATCAAAGTGGCTGTTGTTTTATACGAGCGGGGGGCTAAAAAAGGAGAAGAACAGTCAAAGGTACAGCCACAGAACATATCCAACCAATCAGGCGCACTTGACCTCTGACACTTTCACGCGAATTTACCTATTTTTAGAACAGGAATACTAGCTGACGATTCAGTTTTAAAACCGTACAAAAGTAGATTATATGAAAGTTAAACATTTACTTTGGTGACAATCTGGTACTAAAAACTCTTGTTTAAGTAATCAAGGTTCAATTTTATTTCATTGGAGACACTGGCATCTTGTTGACGAAGGGGGGATTGTTCAACAGCCATAAACAAGCGGGTGATAGTTACATAAATTAAACACCGCTAGAATGTAGACGTTGTCAAGTATATTTGCACACCGATGGAGGTTAAGAATTGAGGTCGTCATTCTGTACTGTATTTTTTGTCAGAAACAAGTCCCAATACAGTTTAAAAAATGAAGTAAGAAATCTTCTTCTAAAAATAGCTAGTTTCTTTACAATTTTACAGAGACAGCCTCGTGGTAGCTGAAATACGTTGGAATTACTTTAACCTGAACATCGGCCCTTTTCACATAAACATGATCTATAAGTGTACCATTTTCTGTTGTTGGGTCTCTTACACACTGGGTGAAACCGTGTTGTGTCATAACTGCTGGTAAAGATGAGGTTTTGAGAATATTTTCGTTGAAGTCGCCCATAACAATGCAACTACCAGCGAATGTGTCCAGTTCACAGAGGAGAGATTCGAGGTTTTGTTTAAACAAATCGAGTCTATACGCCGATGGTCTGTAGATGACACTGACAATAACGTTTCTATCGGACGAATACAAAGTCAAGTGCTCTAGGTTTGCTACTGGGTAGCTTAGAATCTCACAACCAACGTTACACTTTGCATATACTCCTACTCCTCCGTGGGATTGTTGTTGTAATGAAGCAAATTCTTTGCCAGTCGTACTGTAGGCTTCTGAACGCGCTAGGTGGTAGAATTCATAGTCCTGCAAGTTTGGGCTGATATCTCTGTTAGAAAGCCACGTTTCTGTCAGACAAATGAAGTGGTTCTCGAGGAACCGTGGATCAGACTTTATGTCATCAAAGTGGAGCTGTAGACCTTGTACATTCAGTAAAACCAATTTACAGCCAAATTGGTCATTTCCGTCTGCTTGTGGTAAAAATGAAGGCATTTTTGTCATAGCTTCATTAACTTTTTCATTACAGTATATTGCGGTTTCTTGGAAGTCTTGAATAATGAGAGATTGAAGAGAAGTTACGCGGCTTAATGCTACATATGCTTGTCCAGCAGTGAAGACCTTTGCCAGTGAGACAACTGCAGCGTTTAATGTACTTCCCTGGATTTTATGAATAGAACAACCAAAAGCCAATTTTAAAGGGAATTGACGCCTAACACCGCCATTATTTGTAACTCTGTCTTCTTGGGGAATAATGGGAGTGCTGTATGCGGGTAGTATTTGGTCCTGAAGTTTTTTTTGTCTGAGCTTTTCTCCAACTTTTTTGTTGTCAAATACAACATACACTTTTTGGGGAAAGACATTTTCACGTATTTGTGTAATATGGGACACTGTACCAAAGACCCCATTTACCAGACCATCTGCGACGTCAATGTTTTTGATGAGCATCACACGTGCACCAATACCTAAAGTTATTCTCCGTGCCAGATTTGAGTTATGTATAGTGATGTATTGACCATCTTTTTTCTCTAATTTACCACTTTTAGCATCTTTATAGAAATCTTCCGCATCAATTGCAATGATTTGTTGACAGGAATAATGCAATTTCGTAAGATTATGTTTGTCCACTTGGTCATTTGTTGGGAAAATGTGGATAACATCGCTCTCCTCGCCAGTTTCACAAAGAGATAGTTTGTTTCTGTCTTCATCACTCAACGCATCAGCTTTCTTTTTAGTCCTTAGTCTGTTTAACGTCTCGGCAAAGAAGGTATCTTTTTGCCGCATAATCTGGGTCAGTTCTGCAATTTTGAATAAATCAGTCCAGAGGTTAATGCCAACACTCTCAGCATACAACGGCTTGCCTTTCACTGGGGAAAGCTGGTAAAAGTCGCCAATAGCAATAACAGAAACATTACCAAATGGAGAATAATCTCGACACTGTTTTATCTGTCTCAATCTCCCATGGACATACGCTAGAAGCTTTTGGTCCACCATTGACACTTCGTCGATAATAAGAATCTGTAAATTGCTAAATCGTGATCGCAGGGAATTGATTTTCTCGTCGCCAAGTGGCGTGTATGGCAACTTTGCCCCAACTCCAATTGAAAATGTACTGTGAATGGTTGAAGCTTGGATATTAAAAGCAGCAACTCCCGTTGGAGCAGTTAATAGTACAGATATGTCATCTGGGTTTGGTAGAGTGACAGCCAATAGTCTTGTTGCTTCATATTGAATTGTTTTTATCAAATGGCTTTTTCCAGTACCTGCACCACCAGTGACAAATAAATGAAATGGGTTTGATTCATTGCCATTACGCTTGTCTAAACACCACTGTCGGACTGAATACAATATTTCTCGTTGTTTATTATTCAATGACCGTAATAATGTTTCTGCTTCCTCTCGAGGGACAATGGATTGGCGTACTTCAATACTATGAGTCTTCTTTCTGTCGATCAAATCAGGTATATCACCTTCGTCGTGCGGATCGCAATTGTTCTGAACAGAAAGATCTAAGCAGCTTAGTCGTTCTTGTTCGCTTTCTGGGGAAATTTGAGCCCATGCATCTTCCAATGGACCAGAATTTTCGAGCATTTCTTCTGCTCTGTCTATTGAATCTGCGTCCTTTTCAAACAGACTTTTGTTCCGTTTCACTATATCTCTTACGAGTTCCAATCTTTTTTGGCCATATTTGACCGCGCCATTGTCATGGAATTGTTGGAAAGTTGAATAGCCCTCAGGTTTTAACTGATTGTCTGTCCAATGAGGTAAGAAAAGTTGCATTATACTTTGATAGTACTTCTCTGGTTCATTAGTAGCTGAAAATCGAGCATATCGTACAATGGCAGGGTGAGTTCTTATTCTTTTTTTTACGTGACCTAATCCCTTCCTCAACTGATATACAGGACTTTTTCGATTTTCATCGCTGGTGCTGTTCACCTCTGACTTTGAAAGCACACGATAATCTGAGCAAAACGTGGCTAGACACATGTCTTCGAATAATGAATCCATTGGTCTGTTCTTATAGCGATCTGGTAGACTGGCCATCCATACCTCTTCATTATCTATATCATGACCCTCGCTTTTGCTTTTCAACGTGTCAAACGGAAGGCTCATTCTGACTGGATTATCCCCAGTGGGAACAAATTGCACTTTTCTCGAGCATTCCTTAAGTCTTAGGTTACATACTCTGAACACAGCTTCTTGTGAACTGACGTCTCTATTGTGCAAATAAACGCCACCCAGTTTTTTCATAGCCTGTTTAGCGTCTTCGTTGCCATCTAAGGCTTCTTTGCGAGCGTGTTCTAACAATAGTCCCATTTCTCTTTCAGCTTTCGAGATATACGATATGATATACACTACACATGAGTAAGCGTCTAGAACAAATTGTATATCCATATTGGCATTCCAACATCGAAGGAGATCAGGATTATATTGATTAACCCATACATCGGTTGGTTTGCGTTGAAGAACAATGCTGGTTTTATTGCCAAGTATGTCACATGCTTTCTGAAATGTATGTTGATCTAGCTGAATGTTTTCAAAAAAACGATTTGTAGCGTCAGGTATAAGATCACTATTCTCGATGACAAGAGACTCCATTATCTTATTGAGAATTTGTGTTGCCTGTTCTTTTGTCATTTCTGTGTGAAGTGATTCGGGGTCATCATTTCCAGATAATTCACTTTTGTCATCAGTATTGTTTGATCGCGATACAAACGTTAGTTCAGAAGGTGGTCTGGGAAAGTTAAATCTACACGTGGTTCCTTTTTTTCTGCATGATTTGGAGTGATTCTTACTGTGACGTTGAACACTGCTGACACACTCAAGTAGTTCATCATCTGATGATGGCATCGCGGAACTGACGTATTCGTCAACAAAAGCCACAATTGCAGTGTCAGAATCCTTGTCTAATTTAGGAGAGTCTTCAACCCAAAACAAGCAGTGTGTATGTGGTGAGCCACGCGCCTGAAATTCGATCCTATAAAAGTAATCCTTTATTTTCCCAATCGGATTTGCCGGTGACATGATAACATCTTTGAGAAAACAATGAAATCTCCTATCAAACATTCTTGCTGCAGTTACCGGGTTTCGTCTGAGAACATCACATTTTTCTTGCCAATCTAAGTCGTTAGCTTTACGTTCATCTCCATCTTCTCTCAGTATAGCCTCAATAATTTCTGCCCATCTCAAGTCGCCACAGGAAAATGAGCAAAACCAAGTAGGTATCCCAAGCTGTCTGATCATAGCAAATATTTCTTTTTGGGCACCTTGCCAAAATACAGGGGTTCCTCTAATCGGTCGCAAAAATTTATAACCATTGTCTGATTTGAATATCTTTGATAGAGATTCTTTGTTTAACAAACTTTTTGCACTAACAGTTGAGCCAATCGCATTAAAAAAGCTTTTACGTACAGCAATAGACACACTGGATAAGACTTGATACACCTCCGACAAATACTGTGCATAGAAAATGTATTCAGTATGTTTGGCAAATCTGTTGTCTGCTAAAAGGAGACGAGTGTGGAGATATCGGGCTATGGTTATCTTTGCTTCACGGTCATCATGGTATGTCGGCGTTCCAACTGGAAACAAAACTGGAAAGGACTTGGCTTCATTTGTTTTGTCCATTAAAATTTTCACTGGATCATTTCCTTCACCCGGGGCAAGACAAATAATTTGATCGAAATGATTATCTAAGACTTCTTGTCCAATGTCTAAAGGTTGAAGACAACTATCCATGTGCAAGCCATGATCATTAACATCGTTTGATGTCAAGTCGGGGAGTTCATCCTGTGTGTCATTTATGTCTGTCCGCTCATTTTCCTTCGTATCAGAGATAGTATCATCAGTATCTGGATTCATTTCTTTTCGCTCTGTGATGTCGGGTAGAGGGTTCACCCATTCTTTATTAAACGTTACATCACTGTACAACTTGTTGTGTTTAACAAGATAATCCAGAGCATTTCTGATTCGATTTGTATTCACAAATTTGTATAAATAATGTCCTTTGTATGCTATCTTCCTTTTCAACTTAACTGGAATCATTTGATCATCTCCTTCGGTCCTCGGTAAGACGTTTGTAACGTTCTGTATGTTAGAGGGCACACACACAACAGGTCCATGGACTCCGGCTTGACCACACTTCGGAAGTTGAGTCATCTTTGCGAATGGAATGTGTAAACAAATCAAATGCTGTTCCATAATATTGACACATTTAAGTTCTGTTGGGATCGGTTCTAAATGTAAATTGTTTACAGTTGCTTCAGCTGGAAATTGACCAGAGCTGATCTTTCGATGACATGTGTAACAGATCCACAGTTTGGATGCTGAAGTACTTTTCTTGGTGCATTTTGTACTACAACTTTCAGAACAATTGTGCACATAAGCATCAGATATGCACTTTTTTGACAATGCTTGTATTTTTGACCCTTTATTTTTGTAGAATTCTTTGTTACACACCAATACCTGGTTGTTAAAAAGCCTGCGGTTGCAGACGGAGCAGATGTGATCAGGTGCTTCAGTAACTTTCAATTGGAAATTTGCTCTTACATTAACCATTTTCTTCTGCAGGACATATTTTTTCTGCGCGGCAATTAGATTTCGTTTTTTCAGGTTTTCACGAACTTCAAAGTTATCTTGGTATTTGCGTTTGCTAATTGCTTTGATCGCCTGTTTATGTTCTGAATTCTGTGCATATTTGTTCTTGCTATACATCTTCACAGTTTCCTTGTGGTCGACATTTTCCGCATATTTCTGCTTGCTGAACGTCTTTACAGTTTCCTTGTGGTCGACATTTTCCGCATATTTCCGCTTGCTGTACGTCTGTACAGTTTCCTTGTGGTCGACATTTTCGGCATATTTCCGCTTGCTGTAGGCGTTTACATTTTCTCTGTGATCAATATTTTCCTCATATTTTCGCTTGCTATATGTCTTTACAGTTTCTTTGTGGTCCATATTTTCCGCATATTTTTTCTTGCTCTGCACTTTTACATTTTCCCTGTGGTCAGCATTTTCAGCATATTTTTGTTTGCTTGCAGACTGCTTTACCGATCGATAAACATCGTTTTCACTGTACCTCACATCGGGACAGTACTTTATCCTTTTTGCGTTTTGGTTTTCTGCCCTTTTCTGCCTTTTCTGAAGTTTATATCGTAAATCTTGGTACCGTTTCCCTTGATATTTTACAGGATTTCCATCTGTGAACACTTTCTCTTGTTTGACATTTTGGAATGAATAAGTTTCACCGCTTGGAATTATAACTTTCTCAATGTTGGACGAATCCTTCAACGAAACACAGCAAGCACATCGCAATTTAGAACATTTTGGACTACTTTCAGAAAATTTCACACATTCTACTACATTGTAATGGTTATGTTGCTCATGGTTTAGGTAAATCCCGGTCTGAGAACTACTTTCTTTCTGGTAAAGTTGGGACTTTGAGAACCTCAGCCAGGTTGATGAAAAAGTGAATATGTCCGTATCCATCAGGTCAGAAGCAACAAGGAGTTCCAACTCAGTAGCCCATGTGCGTACATATTTCATACGAGAAGATTCAATGTACTCTTTAACAGATCTATATCCTTCTCTCAAAAATGGTTGAAATAAAAAAGCTTGCTTTTCCAAGTGCTTTACGACAGCTAATCGTATCTTACGGTGATTTACTTCCGTTCCCGATATGGCATAAGAAAGGGCTCTAAACATACAGTTTCCATCGGCATCTATGTATATATGTTTGCACGGGCACCCAAGTGGTATTATTTCATTTTCTTCCGCTACAAATGTTTGATGGTTATTTACTATACCAAACTTTTGGCACAGGCTAATACACATATTTCTACCGATTGGACGGAAATAGTATGGTAGGCTGGATACTTGTAACACATAAATGTCATCCATGTAGTTAACGTCTGTAAGATCAGTTTGGTTTGCGTCAAAGTGTCTAATGGATGTTTGTCTAATGGATGTTTTATTAACGGTTTCTTTTTCCTGCGTTCGGGAAATATTTTCAACATTCACATGTATTCCAGTGACTTCAAACTGTGTATCCATACGAGCACCCATGGATTCTGCAAGTCTAATGCAGTGGTCATACACTTCCAAAACACTCTTGTACTTCATCACAACAGATCTGCCTTCAGGTATTTGTGTCCCTATGGTACTTCTAGAATGGGAATCAAACACACAAAACAAGTCTCCACTTCTAACAACACTGAAAGTTGAGCCAGAAAAAGTGACAAAACAGGATTTATATTGACCAAGAGTGGTTTGTAATGCCATTTCGAGATAAACAAAAATCTCAAACTCGGTTGCCACATGTATATTATGATATACTAATCCGGTTAAGGATTCTCCGTTGGTCAACAGAAAGTGTGAGTCAAATACGTCTAGAGCACGTGGCAATTCAGAGACTAGGAGGTATTCCACAGTTACTACTGAAGAAGCTTGCAAAAAAACATACAACTCGTTTCCGGTTTGAAGAACCAAGTCAAGATCTTCCCTTTCCCATGAATTAATGCCTTTTATTTCATTATACAAAATAGATACACAGCTATTTGCAACACATTGCTTACCTCTATTGTCTAGAAATTGGGCATGACCTTGGTGAAAGCTGCCTTGGATCATTGAAACAATGTCTCTATTACTCGGATTAGAGCTAGTCCCAAATTTGTCTTTAATTGACAAGGAATTATTTTCACTGACTGATAAATCATTACTTTCAATTATTTCCGATTCCAGATGGTAAATTCCAGACGCCAAAGCGTTATTTTCACATAGTGAAGAATTGAGTTGATATTTGGACGCCGAAGCGTTATTTTCTGGTGCAGGGTTTGATTGTGCAGGTTTTATTGATTTGGTTTGTGACGCAGAAGCGTTAATTTGACACGCCGAAGCGTTGGTTTGAAACGCAGAAGCGTTGGTTTGAGAAAACAAAGCATTGGTTCGGGACGCCGAAGCGTTGGTTTGGCACGCCATAGGGTTCATTGGAGACGCGGAAGCGTCGATTTGAATAGCTGAAACTTGGGCTGGGGACGCCAAATCGTGTGCTGGAGACACTGCAGTGTTAATTTGTGACGCCGAAGCGTTCATTTGTGACGCCGAAGCGTTGATTTGTGACGCCGAAGCGTTGATTTGTGACGCCGAAGCACGAAATCTTCTTCCCTTTCTCCAGTTTTTTATACGCGGCATCTTTAAACAAAAAAAAATGCATGTTCAATTAATATTACAAGCTTGACTTACTAAATATTGTAATTTTACAAAACGATTATACTTTTAAGCTCAACGTGAACTGTTTCGCGAATCAAATGTACTCAAACTACAATCAGCATTAGTAATACATTTTTACAATTGCTACTATTATACAACATTTTTTATTATATTATTAGTCTTCCTTTAAAAGGAACTGTAATACATAGTGAACTGTTAATACTATGTTCCACATATGTTCCACATGAAACAACCAGCATTCACTTAGTCTCTTAAGTGAAACTGATAAAAATGGGAAAAAGGAACACCTTATATGCTGTTTAACAATGTATATACGGTTACTGGTTAGATGTCCAGTTACTTTAATAAAGGTAAATTTGGCATTAACCACCTAAGCACCCACCATAAAATACTTTCATTAAGGTGATTTTCAGCGGAAAAGTACAAAATATGTCCCACAGTTTTATCAACAACTAGGTCTGCTCTATCATGTGCATATAGTTCTGCTTTCTCCTCTTTTTAACGTATTTTATCACTCTTTTTGTCATAAAAGTGACAATTGTGTTTAGTAAATTTTATCGAAACATTGCATTTCAGAATCAACATAATAAAGTTGCCAAACGTATATCACCAGTATATATTTTTAAAGCATTTACACCTATAATCTCCTCAACGGAATGAAGAGATCTAACTGATCTATATACAGTATTATAATAAGAAATACACTCAGACCATTCTAACAACTGAACATTCTGCAAATTTTTAAGTACTAGGTTATCTATGGTTTACTTCTTTGAAGCTTTAAAAATGGTGTTAATGAATACAGCTGTATAAGAACTACCACCGATTGGTTTAGCATAATAGAGTACAGGCACAAATCCAAAGGTTCACAAACAAATTATTATGACTGTATGTTTCGATTTGTTGGTCCATCTTAAACATTAGGATGGTTTAAATAAAGATGGGAGAAGATGGATTAAATAAATCAAAATATAGATTCATAATGAATTGTTCATCATTTGAAATTGTCACTTTACTCTATAAACACAGCTGTACTTATTAAAGCATTGTAAGGAATATACTGTTCATTGCCGAACGATTCTTTCCACTTTTAGGCAATGTTGAGGAATACATCCTATAACTTCTTCTGGGGCTCATTTTACAAAGAGGGTGTACTACTTCAGACGTAATTACCATGACGCCCAGGGGTATTTCACCTATACGACGGCGTGCCAGCCCCATGGGTGGAGGAAACTACTGTTCACGTCACTGGCAACACGAAGATGAGACAGAAAAAGGGGAAAAAAGTAGAAAAAACGACAACAACCTACTTACTGATGCCTTTTAACTAAGAGCACCAGGGCATCAGGAAGCTCCCTCCCAACCACCCGCTGGGCTATACGAGAAAAATATAGATAACCCGGTTTTAATTTGTTTCAGTCGATAATTGGCTTAAATTCTGAGGCATAGCCTCTTTAAGAATTATTAAATCATTATGTAAGAATATTAGACTACCGGTTTGTGTCAAATGGCAGGTTGATTACACCGATTCATTCTCTTATTCAATCGGTCTAATGCAAGGTGGGTGTATCACCCATTATGTTTTCCTTATTCCTAAATGATATTGAAACTGAGTTATTTTTTAATGACAGCTCCTCTTTTGATATAAGCGACATTAATGATTAACCTGTTCTTGTTCAATGCTCATGTATGCGAACGACACTGTTCTTATAGCTGCAGAATCCCCGGATAACCTACAGTCTTTAATAACTGGATTATCGGTATACTATGAAAAATGGCAATTATCTATTGAATGTAGCTAAAACAAAAGTACTAATTTTTCATTCTAGCTGGCATTGCCAGAATAAACACATCTATCTAAACAAACAAGAGTTGGAAATTGTGAATAACTCTGAACCTGGAAACATCACACAGTGTCTCCATCACAAATAGTATTATTTTTTCAAAAGTTGTCAGTAATAACTATAGGTTAAGAACCACTATTAAATTCTTCTAATATTAATGTAGTAATTTTGCATTATTCAACGAGTAAAAAAGTGAATAAAAAAAAACAATATGACAGTCATCAATATCCCGCGCCCATGTATACTCCACAGAAACATAAAAATAACAAAAGGCACAACTGAAGTACCTGCATGAATTAAATATAAAGTTTGGTGAAAAAATATTGAACCGTTTGAGGAAACCAAAATGTGACAGACGGAAAATCAGACTGACGGACGGACATTTGGAGCACTATACACCCCCGACTTATTTGTAGCTGGGGTAAAATAATATTGAACTGTTCTCTAGATATTATAGCTCCGAAAACCAAATGTATTGCACATATTGACCTTTAACATTGCAATATGCAGATAAGGTATGCGCTATTTAAACACAAAAATAACAAAAGGCACAACCAATAGAGTACTACCTGACTAAAGATAAATACAATTTGGTAAACAAATAATGTACGGTTCTCTAGATAGGCTCCAGACACCAGGGTTTATTACACATAAAAACATTTGACCTTAAAGATTGCAATATGCAAATTACGTCTGCGCTTTAGAAACGTAAAAATAGCAAAAGGCACAACATAAATACATGTACCTTATTAAAACAAAAATAAAGTTTGTTAAAAAAAAAATTGTACGGTTCTCTCGATAGACTCCAGAAACCAGAGGTATAGTACATATTACCATTTGACTTTTAAGACAGCAATATGCAAATTAAGTATGCGATGTAAAAACGTAAAAATAGCAAAAGGCACAAGCTAAGTGCCTGATTGAAGCAAAAATAAAGTTTGGTGAAAAAATATTGT
>JAVFBY010010351.1:0-13701 GCA_034781015.1 Tonicella lineata
ATTGTTAAACTTGAACCTCATTTTAACATCTCTTTACTTTAAGAGAAGATATAAAGTCTGATTATCAACTTTCAAACTGAACATTAATATGTCACATTAAAAAAATACTGAAATTTGGCTAATTAATTCCTTCTTTAAATGCTGACTTATTATATTGATGAATACAGCCCAAGATTCTTATTTTTCTGCTTTCTTTTTTTCGTTTGAACTTCGACTTTCCAACAATAACTTGCTAAAGTTGCTTTCACTTCGATTTCTGTCAGTTGTCATTAAATGATCAAAAAATGTTTTTGTGAGAAAACAACAATAAAACAGGGCAACGTGGCTACATAATGAATTTATTTTGTAGTATTTGTAAAATTCGCGCGTGTCTACGCTGTGGTTGGAAGACCACACATATATGCGCTATCTATCTAGCGCACCAACTATAAACTTCTGCACGACATGTCTGTTGAGCTAAATATGGCACTGCTCTGTCCAATAAACTTCGAATACTGACCATTGATATGATAAAGGGATAATATCATGGGGTACAAGTGACAGCATTCATAAAAAAATCTAATACATTTTGATAAATAATAAAGTGAACTGCACTTAACTGGTTGTAGGTAGTATTAGGTTTTATGTATAGATAAAACTGATTAAGCTTGAACATTTATAAAATTTCCTACCAATGACATATTTTTTAACTTGCTATGCTTTGGGAATTTAATTTAAATATTTTTTTAACATGTTATGCTTTGGGAATTTAATCAAAGTACTGGACATTAGTAAATAGTAAAACATCTTGAATTGTGTTTGTTTTAGTACGTGTCAGGATCGAGCCTGGACACAGACCAAGGAATTCAACTGTCCAGGTATGTTTCACTGCTATTTATTTCTCAAATTGACTTTCTTTATCTTTATTTACAATATTAAAATTTTAATACAAACTTAGATAAATTTAGAGTGTGTCTGTTTTTTGAATGCCTAAATTTCATTTTTGCAGTAAAATAACGTTGCATAATACTGACAAAATTACAAAAATAATCAAATTGCACTTGAGCTGATTCAACGGGCTTGACAAGTGGCTAAAATGGAGATAAATCTGTTACTCTTATAACTGTTGTCGATAGAGTTCAACTAGTGAACAGAATATTCATACCATACTACTGTTAGACCATGTAGATGGCATTGTCAATTATATGAGTAACAGATTAATCTCCCTTCTCAGTCACTGGCCAACTCCATTGCATTATCAAACTAATACTATCATACAAAATTTAAATGTGTGCAAATATCTAATGGGGATGATAGTTTTGTCAAATTGTCTAATTTATGTAGATTCGGTCCAAATGAGCCTTTTTCTAGAAATTTGGATAAAATGCCCAGTTTCGGGACACAGCCTGTATATTTTAAGCACCTTAAAGAGGCTATACCGCAAAATTAAGGCCAAACATCGACTGAAACGAATTATACCGGATTTTCTATATTGTTTAAGTATGGCCCAAAATATAAGATTTCAGAAAATATCAACCTCGAGAATGAGCGATATATAGTACTAAAATAATAATGAAGTCTGTGAAATCTATAAGGCGACCCGCATTATAGATTTTACAGACTTTAAAATGATTTTTATGCCGTATATCGAACATTCTTGAGGTAGATAATTTCTGCAAGCTTATCTTTTGGGCCATACTAAACAAATATCGAAAACAAGGTTTAATTCGTTTCAGTCGATTTTTGGCCTAAATTCTGCGGTATAGCCTCTTTAACATTTTCCCACTTAATAAAAAAAATTACAAATAAGAAAAATCGCATAATTATTCTTAGTTTGATAAAAATGGCTTTGTTTGTGCATGTAATAGTTCTTTCATTCGAGACTTGTATAGGTTACCAATATCATGTCTTTGGAAAGAAATTTAAAAGGGAAATATTAAACAGCATTGATTAAACGCCAGGGCCGGGATGTTCTTGCTACAAAAAACAAGAGAGCCCCACGGACAATATTTTCTTCGTGGACTCAGAGATGCCAAATTTTTTTTTTTTTTTACTCAGAAATGGCCTTTTGGAAACGATATAATTAGAATATTAGAACAGTTTGAACATATTTCTTAAATGCTGAGGATTTTCTCTTTGAGATTTTTTTATCGTAAATTAGCTCAACTGATTTTTTTTGTTGTCCGACATGTTTTGGCGTGATGTGTGTGATACTTGCCGTGCCATCAGCGTGTGTTGCTAAAGATGTTAACCTTCGTTCGCTTTATCAATTAGGCTTCCATATGAGCCGTAATTACAAGATAGTACTGTAATAAAACAAAGAAAGAAACACAACTTGACTTCAGTTTCGTATATAAAAATATGAATTTCGTATATCCGAGTTGTGCAGCCTCGACATAAATACAACTCATTATTCAGTTCTCTACGCCAGTAGTGTTTTTTCCATCATATATTGCAACATGTTTCTAGTGATATATTTGTGTATTATCTTTTGTACTAACAGCTACTTGTACTGCCTCTGGAGATCCTCATTACCGGACCTTTGACGGAAAAGCCTACACCTTTCAAGGAGCCTGTACTTATGTCCTTCTAAAAGATGCTGACAAACGCGTAACTGTGACTGCTGCTAATATTGCTTGTGGTACAACTGGTGTGACTTGCACAAAAAGTGTACATATTCAGCTTGTTGATTTGACTATTCATATGATTCGTGGACAAGGAGTGACTGTTGGAAACAGGACTATTAGTTCATTCCCATATGAGTCTGCAGGAGTTCACATCAGCAGAGTGGGACTTTTCTACAACCTTGTGTTGGATCTTGGTCTGACAGTACAGTTTGACGGACGTAAGTATAAAATCTCTCCATGTTGTTTTGTTATTTTTGTTTATAGCTACAGCTTTATAATATAACATTTTAAACCATACATATTGCTAGTGTACATTTCATAAACTGGAGAAAGGAGCATATTGGTAAATCCCCTTAAATATACATCAAAGTTAATAATTGCAATAAGAAATGACGACTAAAGTGAATTTGTGCATTTTTGCTGTAGATTTAAGCAAGCCCCCAAAGAGTGACTAACTTCATTATCAGGTTAACTTCATCAGTATAAACTTGGTGATAAAATAAGTCTCTCTTCAAAAGCTTGTTTAAATATACAGCAAAAATGTACAAAGTTTCGGTAGTTCTCATTTCTTTATTGAGTTTCATAAAACAACTCTGTAACCGAGTTTATAAGCTAAAGAGGCTATACCTCAGAATTTAGGCCTTAAATTCGACTGAAACCGGATTTTCTCTATTTTTCTAGTATGGCCCAAAGATCTATGCATTACGATGTTTAATGTATGCACGAAAATTAAAGAGGTCTGCCTTATACGGAGGAGATTCCATATAAGGCAGACTCTGTGGCTACAAAGAGGGTGAATGTGTGAGCTCAAAATGGAATTGCCATCTTTTCGAATGCCTCTGCCCTTATACAGACCAGCGGCTCGTCTTGGGGGAGAATATTCACGAGGAAGGCTTTTGCGAAAATATATTTGTGCATATCGAAAAAACTCGTCAAAATACTGAATTTTTTAAACGTTTTTATTTCACAACTACAATGTAGTGTGAATTAGTTTTATGAAAAGGAAAGTGTTGACTTTTCACGAAACAATGAAAAGGTTTCATACGGAAATTGTAAGGTACAATAGCCTGTTTAATTAATGTATTGGTACCTGAATTAAATTTGGATTCTTAAATACTCTCACCGACCCAAAATTAGGGTTGATTACCAAATTCCTAATGCCACGATTTTACTCAATATTAAAGTTTGTTTATAAATGAAAACAATATCGTTGAAATAAAAAAAAAACAATGTTCACCGGATATATCTTATACTAATTCTTCATTATACCGAGTTCAACGTAAAGAGGGCGGGCTAGAATTGAAAATGCGTCAATAACGTCTTTGGTGTACATGCGCAACATGACTTTGTCAGTAATGATGCACGTTTTAAACTACGAAGGTTCAGGAACACAACCCCTTGCAGACTATTCAAATGTTGAGTTTTGTAATATGTAAACTTCCAATTAGCCTACAATATTATGGTGGAATTTAAGAAAACTTCAAACTGTTTATACATCTTGAAAAAATGTTTAAAGATCATGTGATTATGTAATGATGCAATAAGTCAGTGTTCTTTCGTCCTGTTTCTACTACAACAGGGTATTTGGAGTTTTATTCCTGCTGAATATGTTTAATAGTTTTTTTACCTAATATTTACAGTAACAAATAATCAACCAATCAATCAAAGAGTGTTTATTTGTATATTATTTCAGACACAAGAGTATATGTTCATTTAACTGACGCTTGGCGGAACCAAGGCATTCAGGGTCTATGTGGTAACTTTAACGGTAATGCCGATGACGATTACACAAGCAGCAGTGGTGCCGTCGAGACAGTCAGTACGAAGTTTGCTGACTCATGGACCACAGCAACAAACTGTCCAACTGTAGAACAGGAGAGCCCTGTTGAAGGAAATATCTGTTTGGTAAGTTAAAATTGTAGGAGTACTACACCACGGAGGTAGAAAAGGAAAGACAATCTTCGCATTTAGGGTTTGCTGGCATTCTGCAAATGGCAAAACGATTAAGATTTTTCGATTTTGGAAATGTTTTGCATCTGTGTTTCTAAAACGTGGAGGATCCCCTTTTATTAATTTGAAAGAATTTCTTTGGTACATTGCAGATAGATCCTCTTGAATAATTTGAAATGAATGTAACATAATTTATCGTTCTTACAGGGCGAACATGCTGCGAGGCAGCCGTGGGCTTTAGAATCCTGTCGTATCATCAAGGCTGGAGCCGTGTTCAAAGAGTGTCGAGAGAGTGCCAGTATGCTCGACTCTGAAGTCGAAAGATACTATAGAGAATGCGTGTTCGATTCTTGCAGGTAAACTCCAATAACAGTAATTCATTGACCTTAGGTCACCCCGCTAAATGAATGGACTATAACGATTCATCCTTATCCTTTTAATATTTATTACTTGGTTTGTCCCCTTCAACGTTTTAGCTGGTGTTAAATAGATGCACATCAATGACGTTTGCTCTTAAGGGTTTTCCCAGATAGCAGTGTTCCAGTTATTTTTATTTTCGACTTTCAGTCGAACATCATCATATACTCTTTAAAGGTAGCGAAATAAAATTGCACATGCCTGTTTGCATAAATGACTGTGAAACTTTTTTTATGTATCTGTTTGAAGCTGTGATAGAGGTGGTGATTGCGAGTGTCTGTGTACAGCTATTGCTAACTTTGCCGAAGCATGTAACAGAATTACTTACCCAGTGAAATGGAGGCATCAAGAACTTTGTCGTAAGTTGAGCTTTGGTTACACTTTTGTCGTAAGTAAAGTAGGATTACGCATTTCGAGTATGGTTACGCCTAATATTTGGTTATATTACCATTATTCCATATCATAATATGGTTACCTCCATATTGAAAATGTTATTCCCTGTTTTTGTCCGTTTCATACAGGATTTTGTAAAGAGGGTTTTTTTAATCATTTCCCAAGCCTGTTGACACTTATAAACTTCTCTTTGGAGATCCGTTCCTAATATTTGACAAAAACGTATCTGTGCTTCGCAAGATGTATATTTTTGTCCACGTCTCATATCGGGTTGACAAAGGACACCATATTAAAATCATATAACGTAATATTTGTTTACATCATATGAGTGAAATAATCGTAAGTACAGTGTAAATCCCTAAGCAATCAACCAAGCCAACAAACAAAGCAATCCTCTATGTTAAAAAATATTATATAATAATCTTTAAAAAACTGTAAACAAATTAAATTTTTGTTCATAACTCTGATGAGAAACCAGTCAGTAAAACTCATAAGTGCTTAAATGGAGTCTTTCTTTGCCTTTTTTTAGCGTTGCATTTTTGAAATTGTTTAAAAACAGAAAATGCAAGATCGCAATTTACACTGTACAATATTACGTTGTTCACTCACTCACTCATATCTGACCAAAACATGAACATTGGAGAATACACTTTATTTTACTTCGCTGTGAAGTTTCCGTGTTCAACACAATCTTAAGTTGACACTAGAAAAGCGGGGCCTTCATATTCCTACTTCATATGGATACCTTCGTTTTGTTGTTGATGCTTCGAACTGTTTAGCCTTTTTTATTAGATTAAACGAATAGAACATTTGGAGAAAAAAAATCGATAGAGTACATTTTTAAAACAAGTGAACTGCAATGTACATACATGGATAGAAACGAGTTTGAACCACACTATATTTAATTATATATTAGCATCAACATTTGTATAACAGCAGGAAAAAACATTTGTGAGATACTCATAAGTCAAAGAAATTCAATTCCCTGAAATTAAGGCAGTGAATGAGATCAAGACGTGAACAGGACCAGAACTGCTTAGTTTCGTGTCGCTTTACAGAGTAGAATCCAGATGAAATAGTGGTATCATAATAGAAGCATAATCTGTACTTTCATATCAAACATTTAAATGGAATTTTAGACAATTGGTTTATGGATGGAGATATATTTAACTATTACTATTCTTGCGTTTGCAGCCATTCAGTGTGAGAAGGGATATGTGTACAAGCCATGCGGATCTCCTTGTGAACAGAGCTGTAAGAATATTGGGGATGACCCGGAACCTTACTGCTCGGCTACTTACTGTATGGAAGGCTGTTATTGTCCTGATGGCATGGTAGAAAATGGTTAGTAATATTCTATGATTTAAGAGTTTTTACCATCCTGGTGATGATATGTTAAAAAATGGTACATATTCCAAGAAATTTATGAATTTATGATTATTCAGATGACGACAAGGTAAACCTGAGGATTTGTTTTTACATTTACATGATGGCTAGAAAATGGTTAGATAGCCAAGAACAAACCATAATATCAATTTGTGTTTGTTTACCTTTCACATTGATAGCACGTTAGAAAAACAGTACATAAGCTAAGGATAGTATATAAATGTATGTCTTTTCGACAATTAACGTTATGCTATGGTAGAGACGTCAAGAATTTTTTATTTATAAATTTGACAAGTTTTAATAAGCAGAAATTATAGCAAAAAACGGTAGTAATCCAAGAATATAATATTAATTTGTTGCTTTTTTAACTTTCACAGCATTTTATTGCCGGTGAGAAAGTAACGATTAACTTAGCTCTATATGTGTTATTTTGGGATAACTCTGTCTAGGTGTAGTAAGAACAGATGACAAGATGGCTGATTGGTCCAGGCGTCGAGATTAACTGCTCGTGATTCGGTGATTGACTCTGAGGGTCGAGGTTTAAATCACGAACCAGTAGCAGGCTACACATTTTTCTGGACGATAATCTGTTCTTACCATGAGAGAGAGAGTGTTATCCCAACATACCAAAAATGTTAAGTGTTAACTTATGTACATGTAAATAAATGTATATATAATTTACATGTACGTTTGTGTTAGTTATATACGTGTTAGTCGATATCAACTAACACAGTTTTTGATAAAAGTCATGATACGTTATATATAAGATGCACTTGAGGTGTTAGAATCAATTGTCTGTAACTATCGTCCTAACGGGTTATATTTATAGGTGGACAATGTATACCAGCTGAGAACTGCCCATGTTCATTAAATGGCCTTATGTATCCAATGGGTGCTATTCTATATGAAGATTGCAGAAATTGGTGAGTATTGGTTTTTTTCACGCGTTTTGTATTGGTTATTTTAGAGGGACTGGCTGCTCAAAGCACTATGGAGTTAAATACCGGATTGATGACGTCACACCATGTGGAAGGTTTTCCTGTATTTAGTGTGGTTCCTATTTCTCTGCTGAATGTCACAATAGTGGAATTCCTCCTTGATTAAATCTGTCATTTGATTGAAACCTTTGCCAATATATAACCGGCTAGGTCCTCAAAAGGCCCTATATTATGTTGTGATATTCGGTAAATTGCCGTAAAGTATGCGGTCGTCAAACGGCGAATTGCAACTGTATGAATTCACTTGATGTTTTAGATTAACTCTAAGAGACAAGTTTACAAAAGACTATATATAAACTCAATATTATAAACTTAAGGACTCAGCGGCTAGTCAGGTGTAAAATTTTGACTTTTTTTTTGGTTTCGCCTTTCTAAAGTCTTCATTTCCTTATCTTGATAATGCAAAAAGTTTTAAAAAGAAATACATTATTTAAGAATGCTTTTTCTAAGATTTAAATTGTAAAATGCATGTCTCAAAGATTATGTGTATCGGCAGGCGAAAAGGATTAACGTGATTATCTCACCTAAACTGACCTAAATACATTTTGGCTCTTTTCTCTACTTTTGTTTTCTTGATTTTTAAGACTTAAATCGTTTATTTCTCGTAAACTATTTGTACTTAGTCTTCAAAATTTGTCACACACAATCTTAAAGCCATTATCTAAAAAACCGTGATGCATTTTTTTATATTCATTTTCGTTTTGAAGATATTAAGCAAACATTTTTTTAAAGGCGGATAATAAAAAAAATATATACATTTTTATCGATTGTGCAAAAAGTAACTTGAATTTAAAAAAAACGCTATGACAGTTTTTTTAGTTTAAATATTGATCTACAAAGACATGGGTTTTTTTAAAACCATCTAAGAGAAATAAAAATTGCAAACAAAGGTCCATTTTTAAAAATTATTTGACATTTTTCTTTATTTATGCCATGATAAAATAAAGTAAATCATAATATAATATGATATTTAGAATCTTGAAATCATTGTCTTTCTAACTTTATGTGCTGTTAATATAATCATCCTTTGGAAATAACAACAAAAGCCACGTAAAGATAAGGGTCGCATTTTTTACTCCTGACTAGCCACAGAGTCCTTAATAAAATTGAAGGGCTTGGGAGTCGGTCTGCTACATAAACTAAATCTGTACTTTGTTTCCTTTTCTAGTACGTGTGAAGCTGGGAAGTTTAATTGTATTGGTGAAGGTTGTGTTTGCCAGGAAGATGAGTTTGTATGTAATGATGGTCAGTGTATCCATGCGCAGCAGGAATGTGACAAACATGACGACTGCGCGGATGGATCGGATGAAGAAGACTGCGGTAAGATATTACATAAATACCATACAGTTATGGTGAGGTTAATATCCAGTTATAGATACCCACAGGAGTCGTATTTACAATAAAAAATGCGGTACGATATAACATAAAACGTCTGTAAAGTTGGACAGCAGTTTAGGCTTAACAGTTAACTGCTGTCCAACTTCACACGCATTAACATTAATAGTTAATATTGACCACATCGTGAGACATAATTGCAGGGCAATATTCATAAGAATGCATAATTATTTCTTAAAGGCCCACAAACCGCGATAAGGCATAAAATGCTTATTTGAAAAACGGTTATTTCCTGTATTTATCCCAGAAAGAAAAAGTTTTGAAGTTTCTGTTTTTGCCATAAACAGAAAGTTTTTATGTCTTTTTTTTCTTTAAAATCCAAAAAGTCCTGAATATGGAAATAATTTGTTTTCTTTTCAAAGTGTTACCCATAATCGGATATTATATCTCCACAAAACAGTAACATAGATGTTATTTGATAACAATGAATTTACTTTGCTTCCAAATATGACGATTTCTAAAATGACAGACCATTCTAAACCACAATCGTACTATAAATTGGCCTTGTTAAAAAGTGCTTCACGTATTAAGTTTTACAACATATTAACCCTTATATAATTAGTTTATTAATGTGTGTTTTCAGCTGGCCCATGTGCACCAGGCGAGTTCCAGTGTTATGACAAACATTTATGTATAACATCTGACTATATTTGTGATGGTAGGAGGGACTGTTTGGATGGCAGTGACGAATTGGGATGTGGTAAGTACACTTTTAAGCTCTCGCGTTTTGTTGTTGTCACCGATGTTACTAGTGCGTCACCAATCGAACAGAGCATGATCACATCGACTCGACTCATGTGTTATTTTTATGTGTTTTTCGTTATTTTGGATATTGTTTTACATGCTTGGTGGAACATTTTTTATAAGAATACCATAATCTATATCCTTGTGCATTATAACATATGTTCCATTTAACATATGAAACAATACCCACAAAATACCCACAAAAATCTGAATTTTTTTTTAAATACCCACAAAATACTCATTATGTCGAGTCCCAGTGAACATGGTCAGTTGTTTGGATTGCAGCAGCTCAGCAAGATAAATTTTACTCCGGACACATACGGCAGGTTCAGATTTTTCTAACCCAGAATTGTCCACAATCTCGAAACTAATATTGTCATTTAGTGTTGTCAGCAATATTGCTCATCGGCACCGCTAGAACGTAGGCCCTTTACTAATTATCATGAATGCTGCACTTGTGTGAAAACCTGCACGTTTGTAGTTAAACGCATTAAAAAAAGCTCCCATTACAAAAATTGACCTTTGTCTCAACGGGACCATAATTACGTACGCAAATTATGTTGATATAAATTAAAACATACTTTAATCCAATGAATTTAATAGGAATGACAATTAGCATTCTAAAGATTTTCACCTCTATTATATTGATTTTCTATACAGAAACTAAACCTGTTACCTGTGGACCTAGTGAGTTTGCGTGTAGTTCTGGTAGATGTATTCCTATTGATTATTACTGTGACGGAAGTGTAGATTGCGGCGAAATGGACACCCTTGATGAGGATAACTGTGAAGGTAACACATCCGGAAATGTTGTTTCATGTAGTGATGTCAGTCATTGTTCGAACATATGAACTAACAATTTGTTGATGAATATTCAGAGCATTATTTTAAGTATTGTAGTATTTAATATTTTAAAAACATACTTTCTAAGACGGGAATTCAGGTAGATAGAGTTATTGCCCTGGATCTCTCAGAAGTAAAGGCGCGAGACAGCCCATCTCTTCTGGCGTTCTGTGGTGCATCCTCTGCGTTAACTTTGTTGCATCGTTTTTTTTTCAATGATATTAAGAATGGTTTCCAGAAACCAAAGGGCTGACACACAATGTTACTGGGGTGCAATAACCTTTGCTTGCTCTTTTGTTTGTAAAAAATGGCATGGTGCGTCTGTGTTCCGGTTAAAAGCCTCCAGCTCGAAGTGTACTGTTATAACAATGAAGACGTTCAAAACCTTTATACTTACCCTAATGTTTGGTACTTTTCAGGTCCTTGCAAGGAAGGTTTCTTTACATGTAATCCTAACCAGGCAGGGGATGACTCTATCTGCTGGCCAGACTCTCTCAAATGTGATGGCCACGATGACTGTGGAAATGGGCTTGATGAACAGGGATGTAAGTTCTACGCCTACCTTGTTCCCATTTGAATTAATTCCTTTACTTTGATAACAATCTTATCCAGTTTGGAGTATCACCATATATGCTTGATTTATTTTCAGCATCAGTTAAACCATTAACCATTTTAAATATTGAAAAATCACCATTAAAGTGAACACCAATTGTAAATCTATATCATGTCATTCGAACGTCATTAACATTATTTATTTTGTCTGACGATTTGAGATATTCATGTAAATCATATTCATTATTTTGTATAACATATAACATGATATAAGTAACATACCACTGTCACAACTCCGAGAAATCCTACTGATAGTTTTGAATATTCAGTTGGAATTATTGTTTATTTCCTTAACACACAGGTGCATGCGAAGAACAAGATATGGATGTCGCAAGTGCCAACATTTTGGTAAAAGCCGCTAATGGAGCCGATGCGTCCACTGCTCTGGACAAATCAAGCGATGTGTTTATGGATAGTGTTAGCCCTAACCCATTCTTGGAAGTCACCTTCAGAAATGTGGAAGGTCTGAGGACCAACCGAGTCATTTTGATGGTAAAAGGTGCAACATCCGTTAAGGTCACCGTCAGCAATCCAGGTGGAAATAACCCATTTGTACTGGTATGTCTTTCATATTCTAACCCTTTACTGTTTACACCGTGTGTGTCAACATACATAATATACGTATACTACAGCGATATTGGTAGAGCAACACAAACTGACTTCTTTCTTCTTTACACAGTATGTATAAATAACGTACTGAAATACACAGACGGAACCTGTAATTAGTCGGACAACAACAACATTACTGACTTCTTCCCTGTTAACAGATTCTAGCAGATGCTATATACAACCCAAAACACAGGCAGAAACGGTACACTAGTATTGGTCCGACAATAAAACCTTACTTATTCCCAGTTTACAGTCCATGCAGATACTATATACACAGATGTACAGACAGAAACTGTACAGTGGTATTGGTGGGACAACAGAACCTGACGTATTTCCTGTTTACACTGTCTATGCAAATTCTATAAACACAACAACACAAACAGAAAACTGTACATTGGTGTTGTTAAATCAACAAAAACTGACCTATTCTCTGTTTACACAATCTATGCAAATGCTCAATGCACAAATGTACAGTCAGAAAGTGTTTACAAGTCTATGCAAATGCTATATACAAAACAACACAGGCATGAACTGTACAGTGGTATTGCTAAATCAACAAAAACTGACTTCTTCCTGTTTACACATTGTGTGCTCATAAACACAAATAGATAGACATTAGCGGTATTGGTGGAACAACAAAAACTGGCTTTCTAATGGCCGTTGCCAGTTATTGCCTTCAAAAGATCAGTGTATTAGCGCATTCAAGAGGCTTACAAGACTCAATATATACGGGGCTTTCGAGTTATGACTTTACGACATCAGAGTAACGTCCCTTTGCGAAATGACGTCGTCACTTTACGGCAAAGGGGGGTAAATTTGCGATATTTAACATGGGCGGTATATGTTATATTGGAGGTTATGGAATAAATGATAACGAACTCGAATGAAATGTGTTTATCTATTGGTAGAAATATTGTTTTTTGCAAAAGTTAGCATTTTGCAACTATATTTTCCTGTAAACTGACAACCTGAAATGTTAAAGTATAGGCAGTTTGCCCCCCTTTGCCGCAAAGTGACTACGTCATTTCGCAAAGGGACATTACTCTGATGTCGTAACGTCATAACTCGAAAGTCCCGTATTGGGGGATTGTGGTGACAAGAGTCAAAAAAAGTTAGAAGTATTATTAACTAATATCCCTACACCTGCATGTTTAGTTATTAACTTGTAACTTGTTCACTTCCTTTCATTGCACTTATCACATACACAAATCTACATGTATGATTTCACGTTCACATGTCAAACTGCCATTGAAAGTAGTGATGAAGCCAATACAGTAAAATGACATGTTAAACTCAATACCTGTATCATTACAATCTAATTATGACAGGGAAGGCTATGTATTATTGATGGAGCTGATGTTCACATCCTCACTAATGTGCTCAAGGTTGATTGTATCATCAATTTCCTTGTCAAGATCGAGAGATAAAAATACTTTCAGCTGCGTTATATAAAAAGGTCAAGGAAAATATTTTTTACATTGAGATGTGCATGTTAGCAATGGAATATTACGGTTTACTATTTACTTCCAAGTAAAGTGAAATCATAAAAGTGCGAAAGTATTTCAATATTTCAGTTACGGTCTTGCTGGACCCCTTTGACCCAAAATGGATGAATTTGTTTTTACCTGCGGCGAAGCTAAGCAGGTCTATGAGAGCTTCCTGTTATGGTGGTGGGGGTGGTGACAAAGTTAATGTTAAAAGATAGGGGTGACAATGTTAATGTTAAGAGATAGGCTGATAAATCTAGG
>JAVFBY010010462.1:0-13696 GCA_034781015.1 Tonicella lineata
CACACGATTTGCCGGCTCAGAACACTCTACCAAAGTAAATTATTCTTATTCCAGTAGATGCAAATCGTGTCGGCCTCCTAACTTGCAGTCTAAGGGAGACAACTCAGACTATGTTCAGAACATAGAGTTGCCTCCCATGAATATAAGACAATAAAAAAGAATATTTTAAAAATATTTTTCCTGTAGATCTTTTCTATGTTATCCAATGTCAACAATTGGAATTGGAAAAACACATTAATGTGTTAATTTCTGTTGCGACTAATTAACAAATTTCACGGTCAATAGCAGTCTTCAAACTCATATTATTTTTTTTGTTTGAACTGAACAGTAATTTAGAAGTTTCACTTCAATATGAATTATCATTATAATATCTTAAGAACTATTTTATGGTTTCTTTGAAACCTAATTTCTAATATCACATTATGAGAATGTTGGAAGAAGCCAGGCTTACTATCATGTTAAATACTTTATGTTGGGGGACATGGCTCCGAATGGTGCTTGTTATTGTCATTTATCTAAATAAAAAAATGTCCTCTTCATCGTTTTTTTTCCTGCTCATTCCACCTTTTTCGTTGCAAAAAAAAAAAAAATGTCCCCTTTATAATGCGAGGGAGGTAGCAATCACCACTGTCAATCAATGCCACCCCTACAGTGTGAGTAGGAATTTTGCCTTTTTACTTCACAGAGTTATTGCCCTTTAGAGTATTTTTCATAACCTTGTATAAATATAACGTAACTCCAAAAGAATTAAGTATGCTCACGAAGATATTTCTTAGAATATGCAACTATTAGTTTAAATCATATTTGGATGTTTCCACATTGGTTTGCCAAGTTGTTGGCGATGCGCCATACTCCAAAACATTTTATTAATTGTGTGCGACTACATTTGTAAACTTTGATAGCTTTGAAGGAACATTCATTTCCAACTGAGGATAAACTACAAATTTTTTGTTGTGTTGTGTCAATGTTTTCTGTTTGAATGCACTGTCATATAAGTTAAGCAGTGGTTTGTGGAAGATTCCTGATGCCCTTGCTGCTCTCGGAGCTTAGGGCATCATGAACCGATTTGTTGTGATCTGTTTTTGCCTTGTCAGCCAATCAATATATTTTATAAGTGTAGAGAAAGAAAATTGTACAAACCTCCACTGGAGATCAAAACCAAGATCTTTGACTTAGTAGGAAGGCCAGCACTCTATATATATACATGTACATGTATGTAAATATGTGGATCTTTGTATCTAAAACCTGATAAAATGGTTATTTTTTTTAGATCTTGGAAAGAGAAGTTACAGAGGTCTGTGGCGAGAAAAGAACAAGAACTCAAAGCTCTGGAGGTAAATTATTAGTATGTTTTGGCGAGAGCTTCCTGATGCCCTGGTGCTGTTGAGGCATAAGGAAGCTGTTGTGCTGTCTCCTGTTCTTGTCGTGTCATTGTTTGGTGTTGCCAGTGAGGTCTGAGGGTGGTTTCCTGCACCTATTCGGCTGGCACAGCATGACTCATTTGAGTGAAATGACCATAGAGTATGATGTACAACCCTTATCAAACAAAAAATACTTATCTAGTGATTCATAATCTGTCATGGTCTTCAAATTGAGCCATTTTCTGTTTTTTTTACCTTATTTCCAGGGCCTTTCATCTTGTTTTGAAATAAGAAAAAACAGACAGAACGGGTTCTGTTTTACTGTGATGTACTAATTGTTTATTTTAGAAAGCTGGGGTTAGTTTTAAGGTGGATAACAAACTACCAAACCTTGTTAACTTAAACGAAGATCCCCAGCTATCAGAAATGCTGCTGTACATTTTGAAGGAAGGACTGACAAAAGTAGGTCGTCTGATGGAGAAATCGTGTCATGATATTCAACTGAATGGAGCCCTGATTGCTGATGATCACTGGTAAGTCTAAATGTCAGTTTCATAAATGGTTGATGGGTCGTTATTGCAAGCTTCCTGTGTTATGGGGCTTACTGTGCTATTGGCAGGTTCCAAGATGGAAAACTTAAAATTGCTTGTTTATATTTAAGCGGGTGGTCAACCCTAACCCTTCCTGATGCCCTGGTGCTGTGTAAGTTTCTTCAGGAAGTAGATTTTTTTTTTTGTGGCTTATTTTTTTTTTGTCCTGTCTCATCTCCTCTGTTGCCCGTGACATCAAGGGTGGTTTCCTCCGCACATTGGGCTGGCACACAGTCATTATAAAGGTGAAATACCCGTTAAACATGGGGTTAAACCCCAATCAAACAAACAAACAAACAAAATCTAGACAAAATTAATCAACTTCTATTTTAGACTTGAACTGCTACATTTTTTTCTCACAGATACTGTTGTCAAAATTCAGCTGCAGTCATGATGACATTAACTTACGAAGCTGATGTCCTTTGTGGTCTCCATTTTCTTCATCATTTTTAAGATCTCTGTGCATACCTTTAGTGTTTCCAGCGGCCAACTGTATGACTGTATTACCTTATTTGTATGGCACCAAAAATCTTTTCTGGGCTATTACTTTGCAAGCTTTACTTAGAAGACATTCAAACTTTAGTGTGTTGTTGCCCATCACCCAACATTATCAAGGTTGCATGGAAAACAAGTTACAACAAATCTTGTCTGGGCTATAACTTTACAATCCTTTCTTGGAATGGATTCTAACTTTAGTACTTTGTAGTTCAGCATATAATATAATAAGCTGTTATGGTTGGGGATAAGGACGATACTTATGTTTTTGTTAAAAAAAAATAAAACATCTTGTTTTCTCTTTTGACAGTGTAATAAACAACAAATCTGAGCAAATCACCTTGACCCCCAATAAAGAGGCCCCCACCTATGTGAATGGTAACCTGGTGACTGATATTATAGTGCTACATCATGTGAGTTCTACTTCAACCCGACTTTATCATTGAAACTGGAGACTACTTTTTTACCCCATTGGTCAAAATTTGTAATACTGGAGGTATCTGGGAATGAGGATGTCTCCTGTTTTAAAGACCACTTTTTGATAGTTGTAAGATTGCAAACTTCCGGTTTGTTTGATACACGTTACCTAGATCTTTAAATGTGTGCATTTGCGAGCCTAAAATACGCTTGATTGTGAACAACACATTAATTCTCCATATCTCCATATAATCCACTGAAAACAAGCTATTATTGCAGTTTAAATTAAATCTTTGTAGGTCATTTTCAAGAATATGTATATTTTTTTTTCAATTCTATTTTTTCGAATTTTTTAAATATAATTTTTGGTGTGACTTTGTACGATACTACCCAAAGAAAACTGTAAGCTGTTAAGTATTAATTTAATTAGATATTTGAATATAATTTTAAATGAGAATATATATCTGGAGTTTTAGGCCACATTGTAGCTAAAGTACTGCTATTTTATTTAGTCCATCACTTATTTGGTCGGAGCAACTGTCATGTCACATCCTGTATGAGTTTGTCTTGACTCTTGTTCGCATACTTGGACTTAACCAGACTGACCTTGTTTCTTCTTTCCCTTCAGGGTGATCGTGTTATCTTGGGAGGAGATCACTACTTCAGGTATTTAAAGCCCCCTAACATCGAGAAGTGCACACAACTTGTGTGGGAGCTTAACAATATAAACACTCTCTTTGTCATTAAAATGTCATACCTTTACTTAGATATCCAATTAAACATTTCCCGGTGTTGTAACTATTTTGTAAAGTGCGTTATGTGGCCGCTGACATTTGTACCATTTGTATCTAACAGCCTAGCTATAACTAGTAGTGTCAAGTTATTTTTACGCTAATGAATAAATAATCAGGGTCTTTAACATGTAACCAAACTAATGCACATGTCCAAGCTGCCCAGTGGACCTGCTTAGGTACAATGTATCACGGGAAGTGACTTTGACCATTGCAGGGGTAGGTTTTCTGAGGTTTCCTCACATTTTATCCCCACCATATTAAGTAGTACCAAGTAAGAAGTGGAGAATCTTTTTCTTTCCTGTCCAGTATTGTTTTTTATGTTGCCAGTGACATCTAGGGAGGTTTCCTCATCCCTTCGTTCTGACATGTCGTCATACAATGTACATGTAGGCGAAGTACCCCTGAGCATGAAGTTAAACCCCAATCAAAGCCAACATAAAGTGTACATGTTGTGGTGTATTGTACTGTAGAGGCCTTATAAATATGAGTAAAATAGCATTGAGTAGCATATGGCTGTAAATTTACACAGCTTTATACATGTAGATATGAGTGAAGCAATCTTTAGCATTGCATTAAACATTCAATCAAACAAACCAGGTGTACAAATTGGTTTCCAGACTAGTAAAGGTAACAATGTGTCAACAACAACAAATGTACTGTGTTTCGTTTCAGATTCAATCATCCCATAGAGAGACAGAAGAAAAACAACACAGCAGGAACAGAGGTCAAAGATTTTGAGTTTGCCAAACAAGAACTCATTAGAGTGCAAGAATCAAGGTATAGTAATTTCATGTATTATATTGTGGTTTTATCTTTATATCGATTCGCTTCTTGATTCCCTGGTGCTTTCAGTTATTCAATGGCCATCAGGAACCCGATTGGTTGTGCTGTTTTTTGGGGTGAATTAACCCTTAAGCCTAATTCACACAGGACACGACGCGACAGTCGCGCAGCTCCATTTAGCAATAACACGTTACTTATTATGTAATACTATTCAGACTGGATGCAACAGCGACGCGACTGTCGCCCGAATGACGTGTACTACATAATAAGTAACGTCGTCGAGCCGCGCGACTGTCGCGTCGCGTTTGGTGTGATTTGGGCTTTACGCAGTCGGCTTGGTGTGACATGAGCGAAAAACATCGGTGTGCATGTACATTCGTGGCGAGCTGCAGTCCATATTGAATACTGTTTCATTAGCGGCCCGCAAAATCAGAACGCTATGAAACATTACCGTACGCGTAAACTGTTAATAACGAGGTACTGCACCGCGTTGTAAAGAGGTAATAACACTCACATTTGAAAATGGTTCTTATGTGATGTGAACTTTATGTCATTTTCAATCAGCAATGATGGGTTGTATGAAAAAAATCGGGGAAAAACGAACCTTGTCTCTTTATCGGCGTAGTTCACACCGGTAGTCCATTTTACTCCATGTCACATAATATCATTTTATGCGATAAATTACTTTATGTTAGAGTAGATTAAATGTCGACCAGAGACAAGCTCAGTTTGACAAAAATTGAAAAACACAAAACACAGATGTTTGTGATAAGGTCATCTATTCAATAAACGATAAGGCCATTACAAGTGAATGACACACGTGGCACATGCAGATTATTTAAATCGATGCTATTAAAAAAATGTGTCATGCCCCAGGTTTAAATTGTTTCAAGTTAATAAAGATTTGTTTTGCAAAGGTAATGGTCAAAGAGGGCAACAAAAACAAATGTTAAAATGATTTTGGGATGCGGAAGGTGAGTCTCTTTAAAGTCGAAATTCCTAAAGTGAGTAAGTCCATCAAATCCACCAGCTACCGCCAAGAGAGATTCCAAAACTGTATATTATTATAACATTTCATTGCCTACAAAGCATGTCACTACATAGCTAGTGCTATTCTAGCCCTACAAAGTTGACGCACCATGATTTGAAATGGTGGGCCATAGGTAATTAACGTGGATAAGCTTTCACCTCTCTATTATTAAAAACAATAGCTGTGTTTGACTACTATCCACATGCCTGCTGTGATACACATCTCACTGAGGTATGACAATAATCTGCTTATAAAGCGAGCACAGATTTTAGTCTAAGTAATCGATAATTGGTGCGATAAAAAAACAACACGCCGAACCCTCAACAAAGATTGTTTAGTAACACATGATTTCTTCTACTAGAAGTCTTTATTGTATCAAGCTTCGTTGATTGCTGCACAGACCTTATGTAGAATATAAATTGAATTGAGTTGAGAGTTCTGAAATTAACAAAGATCAGAAGTTAAAAGAAAATCATATTACTAGACTTGAAACAAAGTTAATATTTACCCCCAAGAAGTAATTCTTTCTTAAATCTTACTAAATACAATGAAGTCACATTTACTTAGCCTTATCTAATGCATCTCTAAGTTGTTAATCTTCGTATGTTCTTATATTATACGCTACAATCTGAATCACTATGTGTAATATTATTATCTTACTTAATCTAAATTAAAATGAAGCTCAAACCCAAAATGAAACTTCTTTATAGCTCAAAATAAGATACCACTTGAACAAACAATGATTCAAGGGAAGTCACTCTGCTCGACAATCTTAGGCTATCCTTATATATGCAAACTCCTATTTATTACCAAAAAGAGTACTAAATGTTTATTATTAACGACCCTTTATTCATTTACAAGAAAAACTATTAGTTTATGGCATATTTTCACTGATTTTAGAAGAACATCTTGACATAAAATCGAAAATGACGAAATCCGGGTGCCAAGTAACCTTAACACACGTTTGTTTAGAACAATTAACAAATAGCCTAAGCAGTGCTTTTATAATGTGAATTTATGCTTGTTACTTTGACATTACAAATAGAACAAGCTTATGTCATGATTTTATCAAAAAATAGATATCTTAGCTACCTAAAGAGTTTATCTTTGCGGGGTTTTCGAATGCACTGAACCGTCCACGCCTTGCTCGATTTAATTTCCGGCTTGCGACCTGGTAGCAATGCAATGCAAGGGACGTAACTATACTGTACCTAACATACCCTCCACCCGGCAACAAAGTGATCAATTAAAGCTCCAAAATCGGACAGCATCTTTGCACTGAACGTTTGTACTCACCGGATTGAGTTTTTACCTTGACATTTCGAATGATTCCATCGTCCCCGGGATAGACTTCAATCATTCTAGCTAAATTCCACTTACCTCTGGGTGCTGTATGATCTGACATCAATACCATATCTCCTACGCTGAGTTGTCTCCCTTTAGACTGCCACTTACCTCTTCTTATTAAAGTAGGAACGTATTCTCTAATGAATCTTTTCCAAAAGGTGTGAACCAAACTTTGCACAAATTCAAATCTTTTATGCAAATTTTTCGTTTCTTGAAAAGGTCCCTGAGGTATAACTGTTGAAGCACGCCCCATTAAAAAATGGTTAGGAGTCAATGGTTCTAAATCATTTGGACTGTTTGGCATATGACCTATGGGTCTGGAATTGATAAGTGCTTCTGTCTCTGCAAATACCGTAGACATTTCATTCCAGGTCAAGCATTGTTGTCCTATAGATATCCGGATGGCTCTTTTAGTCTGCTTAATCATGCTCTCAAAGATGCCCCCTTGGTGTGGGCTAAGCGGTGTATTAAATTTCCAAATATCCTTATGTGAAGAAGCAAAATCGTGAATCTGACTTCTTCCGTCTTCAAAGAGTTTATTCAACTCCTTTTCTGCTCCAACGAAACAAGTTCCGTTATCAGAGTTGATAGTTGTTGGCCAACCATGATGCGATGCAAAACGTCTGAGTGCGTGTAGGAACGCTGACGTAGAAAGACCATCAACAATCTCTAAATGAATTGCCCTGACTGTGGCACATGTAAACAAAGCACCCCAAGCCTTCGGTGTTTTGTTTCTTCCATACTTTAACAGAAATAAACCTAGCCAATCTACTCCTGTTACTGAGAACGGTGGAACAAACAACTTCAATCCGTCTGTGGGTAAATCTGCCACCAGTGTGGTATGAGTCGGCTGTATAAGTTTCTTACAAATTACACACTGTTTCACAGTCGTGTTTCTTCCTCTAACTATCCAAATTTCTCTTCTACAAACACATAATGTCCTTTCTGGTCCAGCATGCCCCATGTGCTCATGTACATATCTCAACAAATAGAGTTAAAATATGAGGGGATGATGGAAGTAAGATTGGTTGTTTCTGGCCGTAGTCTAAATGATATTTTCTTAATCTGCCTCCTACTCGTACTAAGTCATTTTTTGTGAATGGAGAAAGATCCCGACAGTTTCCTTGCCAATAGCCTAAGTCGTTCTGTGCTATTCGAAACCAATACTTATCAGCTCCTTTAACTTCCTCTGGATTGAAAGTTCTATTCGTCTCCGTGATTGAACTTATTTTCTTTCCTCAGTTGTCAATAAATCTGTAGAAATAAGCTGTAACTCTCACTATTATTGTCCAAGAGGACCGTTTGCCTCGATCACAAATTGGCTCAACTTTCCTTATAGGAGAAATAACCTTTGCTTTATTACACTCTGTCGAATCCACAGGAATATTCTGAACTATTTCTGGCCATTGATCTCTGGGCAACCTAAGAAATTCTGATCCTTGAATCAATTTCTTTAACTCTTTGACCTTCATTCCTCTACTGAGATTATCTGCTGGATTTATTTCCGATGGAACATATCTCCAATTATCAATTTCAAATATGGAAAGTATTTCAGGTACCCGAACTCCTACAAAGGCTTTTAAAGAAATTGAATCTGAACGTAACAAGTGAAAGACTATATGGGAGTCTGTCCGCAGCATAACTTAACCTGGGGTATGTTCAAACTCATTTACGATGGTTTTAGCGAGTCTGCAACCAACAAGTGCTGTCATTAGCTCTAAACGTGGTATTAAAGTTTGGTATAAAGGAGTAACTCTTGTCTTAGCAGATACCAAACTAACTGCCCTATCTGTTTCTGTAAACCGCATCTGATATGCTACGGCGCTATATGCTAATGCGCTGGCATCAGCAAAAATATGTAACTCTGACGATTTCTTACCTGTATCTAGTCGTTTCAAACTTCTGGGGAATTCTATCCTTGTTAAATTCCGTAAGTCTTGAAATATGTCTTTCCATGTTGCACATATTTCCGCTGGCAACTTATCGTCCCAATCAAATTCCTTTGATCTCCAAATATTTACAGAACAAGCTTTCCTTTTCCACACATGATTTTGCCCAACAAATTTATCTTCTTTCTCCTCTGTATATTTGGAATCAAATTTGTTATAACTTGAACCCCTTTTCTTATTCTGGTGTGATTTTCTGGATGTTCCCTTTCTTCATACAAACTGAACTTCAGCCGTAGACGTGTTGTCTCATTTGGTCTACATATACCAATGTAGTTTTGTAGACGTTATTGTGGATGTTAAAGTAACTTATTTCTTGTTGTATTGTCCCTTCTCCCACGACATTACGCTCGCGAATTAGATCATATTGTAACTCACCGTAGTTGCACAACATTATGTCCCCCCCCTTGTCAGCTATACTGTATGTGTATAGTTTGCTATTTATTTGAAACTTCAAGTTATTTAAGTTTATAATGGCACTTGATATGTCTTAACAGCGTCAGTATTGTTTATTTCACACACTACAGTTGATGTTTTCTGTTAATGAAAATTCGCAAGGTAACCTAGTCTGTGTTATTTTTTGTGTATATAAAACTATGACATTTGGAAACGAACTATTGAGCATTAAGATTATTGTTGCAATTTATTATTTGCCGAAATTTGCCGAATCAAGGCACAATTCAAAATCGTGATGATGGAAAATGTAATTTTCTGTCCAACGCTGATATTCATGACATAAATTACCTTTAGTGGGTAAATCCACAACGTGCCCGGATGACAGCTTCCACCCTTCGTCTCATTCATCCAGTAAGTCGTCTGATTTGCGGAATGGGCAACTGTTGCCCCTTTTCGATGAAGAGCTGCCACAAATTGACCAAGAGTCTATGCGAGGTGGGGTCAGTTCCTGTACGCGACGCACACAGGTGTCCCCTGAATGCTCTAGTGGGTTTAGACTCATAACAGACCAGGGCAGCTTCATTTTGTAGCAAAGCCGTTGCTGCTCATGCGCGAGGTGAACATCCATGTACACAGGTCTGGTGACGAGTGCATGGTTATCAAAATGTCGCACAACAACTGGTTCCATGACGTTTAGAATACAACAATCACCACTGAGGTTGTCATGGATGCTGACAAGATCCAGCTTCATGTGACAGGCCAGCCCAAACTTTAATTCAACCTCCTCAATACGGTGCCGTAGGCCTGGTGTTCCTGGGTGCATGTGAAGGTCGCATTTTGATGCATCCACACTCTCTTCGGACATCTGTGACATGGATTATTTTTTTGTCGGACAGGGACGTCGCCTAATAATCCCAACCTAACACTCCAGGCCAAGCAACACCGTAAACGTCTCTGATGACGATAAATGCTTGAGTTCTCTCCTTGCCTTCATTCAGGTCGATTTCAAACGATAGCACTCTGCTCTGATTGATATTCATCTATTGGATAAACATTGTTCCTTCATAACAGAATACGTTGCACAGGGTTGACGACGTACATGATTCAAAAGGGCCATGCCCTCGCGCTGTGACGTCACGATAGTCTTCCCTTGCAGTAAAAAACACTTAGCAGCATCGATACACCTGTGTTTTAGAATTAGTCTGCTAATAAGTGTATAATGATACGCCAGTTGACGTCCTATAATTTCGAAAGGCGTGCCTGTCGAATGACTACCTATAAAACTTCATCGTTGAGCCTCTGATGACCGTCGACGTGTCATATTTAAGATTAAACTTAAACAATGTAAGACATCGACGACAAATATCAACAATTGCAGTGTATTGACACTCCAGTTTGACAAATGCAAGGCTGACAAGATGTTGTGGAAAGTCCCAGTTGACAGTGTACTGTTTATCATTTCGATGGAACACATTCTTGAAATATTCAAGACGAAATTTCCAGTTTTTACTAATGGAAGACCGGAATCGGCTCTAATCCAGCTTACATTCGAAGAGCGGTCACATGGTTCATATTTTACTTTAAAAGTATTACCACTGACTTATAAACCTGCAGTTATATCAAAACATTTAATGCAGGGCTGTCACTAGTATGTATTAAACAGATTGAAGAGCCCCCTTCAAAACGTTATTATGTAGCACCGACGCACAAGTATTAGGGCCTCACGCTCCCCACTCACGAGCTTGCATCGACTCTCGCCGGTATTAAGTAATAACGAATCGAAGAAAGAGATGTGGTAAGAAAGGTCCGTCTTGGGAGTTGGCGTGCGATCTCCCTGCTTCTAAATCCGATTGCTCTGATGATAAAGAAAGAGATTTTATAGAAAAGAAGGATCATCAACCTCACAAATTTAACAAAGACTTCCTGGCGTCTCCACGGTATTTTTGCATAGAGTCGTTCAGGTCAATTCAGATTGCTCTGTCGGAAGGAGGAATAGATGACATCCTTAGTATAAGAATGCATACCTCAATATCCCCATTCATTTTACTTACAGGAAATTTCTGCGTTTCCAGGTGAGCGAAAAGCGGTACGAGTTCCTGGTGCGGACGGTGGCCACGGGATTTTGATACCATTAATACCTGGCCGTTTCGCTCATAAGGAATTCGTGTGGTCGTCCGGATGGCAAGGACACTTACCTCGTAGACTTTTGGGTTTCGCCGCAGGACGTTACGCAGAATAATCCTTGTGCTCTCTGTCGGTTTGTACATACTCTTTATCGAAATCAGATTTTCCACAAAATTTATTGTAAATTCAATTTCATAATCATGCAAGCTAATAAAGCTATTGAGGTCACGATATACAAATTCCAATAAATATTTCGAGAATCCACCGGATTTTCTTATGACGCATTTAACAAACGATCTGGATCTTCTGCGGACAGTAAAAAAGAGGGGGGGGGATTATGTTTTTTCAGCAATTATTAGTAATTACTATACACAACACATAAAGGCTTGTAACAGTAAACTTAATCTGACAAAGCAATTGTGGTCTCTATAGTGCTTTTAAAAGACTAATTGCATGCTGAGCACTTGGACCCAAACAAAGGTGTAAACATTTCAGTTTTATTCGCTGAAAACAAACCACAGTGTTCTTCATGATGCTTTAAGGAGCCCCAATGAGTCGTGTGTTTGACACGTATTGGCCTCCGGTACCTTAAAGAGGCGAGTGCCAAAGACATAAAATCGACAGAGAACTAAATGTAAACACCATTTCTTTTGTCCATTAGAGCGAGTAACCTGGCAAGAAGGAGACGTTTTTCACAACTGCATACCAAGTATATAGGCGTTACATACCACTGGAAAGATTCTACTCGTCTTTATCCTAAAATGTTAGCATGGTTTTAAGTTTATCGCACTTTCGGTGAAAAATGTATACTCCACAGATAATAGCAATAATACTCAGGAAGATTCAGCCATCAAAAAAGGTTATTTTTCATGTTGTATTTTTCTCCTTTTATTTGCCTTGATTTCACCAATGACATTACAATAGAAGACATATATACCTGCTTATACACAAAATAGACAGAAGCCATGTCGGATTGAAGTATTTTTAGGATTACAAAATACTTTTGTTGTTTATAAATATAAAAATAAAAAAAAATAAAAAAAAATCGAATTCTAAGTTTTAAGCATTGTTATACATTGTTATACCTATGATACCCATGGTTAGGACAAAACGAATTTAAATATTCAAATTCACAGCTAACAATCTAAAATGTGGTTTAAAATTATTAATAAATGTAATATACATTTTTTTAAAATCACTGGTATAAATTTTAAATAATTTGTGAAAGTCGATATCATTAAGGATCGGCTGTGTATTGCCAGAGGTATGTGTGGTCTGGCTTGAGCAGAAAAAGTATTCTCTCGAACCATGCTATAAACAGCCATAAGGCACTGGAAAGGGTAAACACGAGAGAAACATTTGTGAATGAAAGTCTGAACGGATTTAGCCCAGAACTGAAGCAATTTTACAGCTTTAGATTGCCACAAGGCTCTGTTCAATTCTAAAAGACAAGGACAATCACTTCCGTTGGCAGCCTTCGTTTAATAAACTCACCTCTTATTACATCATGTCCCGCCCGCAAACTAAAATAAACTCATTCCATTTAATAGCGTTTTCTTGATTTCTGCTGCATTAAAGCCGTGATTTATGTATAGCAACACGAAATGTAGAAAGATAGAATTGTAACCATTGTAAGATTTTATAAGATTTGCGTTACAACAAACCATTATATTTCTATTTCTTTTTACAATCATTAGGTTCTTGCTGTTGTGAACCTATATAGTGTGTACTTGAGAATCAGCCTAAATATGTACAGAAGGAAGGGCATGTATATCGTATGCAGAGTATTCTGTCCCATAACAAGATTACATCATGTGCCTCAGTTAGTGTTACATCAACAACAACAGTAACAACAACAAAGCGAGAAAGATACTCACGGGGTGAAAATGTCCCCAAGAAAAACTAGCATTAGAAAACGTAAACATAGTTTGTCTTGAGACATTCGATCTGTTTAAAAGGCTAAGAAATGTCAAAACACATCAGTTTTTAGGAGAACTTAACTTTTGTTTAAATAGTCAGAGCTCTTCTGTGTGTTTATATTAGTTTTATGTAGACGAATTGTGAGTGCCTTTTGATATAATCTACTTACTAACCAATCTGATTAAAATCATATCTATATTAGTATAGATATTGTATTGTCGCAATGTTGATCTGACGACATACTGTAGCAAACAGTGTCCAATGACGTCAGCTAGTGTGGGGTTCAAGAATGGTCACCGTTTAAATTGTCCAATTAAAAACCAGATAACAGGAAGCTGTGATAAACATAGATGCTTTTAAGCTAGGGCAGTCCCAGGGGAATCCCTGACCAACATATCTTGAATTGGTAAGCGGCCCGCTGGATGATTGGTCGACCAATGGACATCATTTTTGTGTGTGTGTGTGTGTGTGTGGGAAGGGGGGGGGGGGGGAA
>JAVFBY010010684.1:0-13688 GCA_034781015.1 Tonicella lineata
CATTTACACAGCTCAAACTATATACACATCATTTCCCAGAACATACAAATGTCATCACAAACACATGGTCCACCTCATATTTCAATGTCTCCTTTTAAAAAAAAAACCAACAGTCAAGTTAAGGATGAACAGCCCCTTCGAGGTCGAAATTTGTCATTTTTTTTGTTATTTGTTCTGAATCAATTAAGTGAAAACCTTATATAAAGATTCCAGTTAGAAGTCATTTAATTTTAAGTTTGAAAATGATGATTCAGCTCTTTGCAAGTGTACAGCTGGATGGGTTTTGCCCGATTTCTAGCACTTCATTTTTGTTCAAAACCTTATTTTTCAACTCTGTTTTCTCAAATACCCTTTGAGCTACACCCTTGAAATTGTGCATGCTTGTTATTGACATAATAATCTAGTAAACTCTACCTCAGATTGTTTAAATTCTGCTTACTTTTTAATAATTTGTCTTTTAATGCAGAAAATCTAATTTTAATCCTTAATTTTAGGAAAACTGCTATTAAAAGAGAACTAGGCAAAAACCAAAAAATCTCATATACAGTTTACTAGATTATTATGTCATGAATAAGCATGCCGAATTGTGCAAGTGTAGCTCAAACGGTTTTTGAGAAAACCAAGTTGAAAAATTAAATTTCGACAAAAAATGAAGTGCTAGAAATGAGACAAACCCTGCCCAGCTGTACACTTACAATGAACTGACTCACAATTATCAAACTTAAAATTAAACGACTTCTAACTTGAATTTTTATATAAAGTTTTCACTTAATGCAGGACAAAAAGAAGGATGTTCTTATAAACAAATAAAAAAATAAATGACAAATTTTGACCTCCACTGTCCAAAAATTTTACCGCTGCGGATCTGCTTTAAGAGAAATATCAGTATCTGTACGGCAGCGTTTTATCGCCACAGTGTGAAAAACAAAATCAGGAAATTATCTCCTAATATTTGCAGTTTTTTTTATTAGTTGAAGAGAAAAAGTTGTATTGTGCAAGAATGTTCTATTAAGACTTTAAATATTAAAAAAAAAAAATTTGTTTATGTGGAATTTAGAAGTTAACATTATAACTGCATGCTTCTTTATTTTATTTAGTAGAATGCTTTAATAAAGAATTCTGTTACTTAATATAAAAAAAAATGCATGGTATAAAAAATAAGGGTCGGTTTAACTGAATTTGATGTTTACCAAGTGATGTGTGTTCGTTTGTTTTCTAACATATATAACGGTATTAATCTGTGAAGTGTTGTATACTGTTAACATGTAAGCCCTATTTTCATTGTTATTCAGATGGACAAGTAGGCCTATAAGTTCAGACATTTACTATATATATAAATTACAAGCGAATATATGGCGCACAACATTATTTAAAAGGGGCGGCCAAAACGAAATGACTAACTAAAACGATGACTTGCTTATGGACTGTCCGTTTTATGTTTGATGAATTCTAACAGGTTTCGAATCTTTTGACAATAACAATTAACCTGTTGTTTTACGAGCCACAGAATTAACAAGAATAAATTAAAAAGGAATGGCAACTTCTTAACTGTTACGCTGCTGCAGGCCCATGCACCATATAGTGGCCCAATGAAATTGGGGGTGGCCTGTCATAAAAGCTTCAAAAACTGAGGAAGGCCACACAATTCAATCAAAACACAGGTTGTTACATCCAACCCTGTAATTTATTTGCCAGTAGGCCTACAGCCAAAAAAAAAGCTATTTTTCATAGCAATGCATTTTATAAAAATTAATAAACATTTTATGTACAAGCACATGCTCAGAAAACTTAGCAGCGTAACAGTTACTAAAATTGGTAATCACATCTCAATCTCATTACAGAGACCGCTATCAAGTGATATTCTGAATGCCATTGAAACGTTGTAATGAATTGTATGAAGAAATTGACATCCATACGGAAGTGTTCTGGTTAATACCATCCTCAGTTTTCAAAACGTCTTATCCAAATGAATGAGGAAGACGCATCCGATGTATTGTTCCACAATGCCAAAAGAAGCCCTAGCTTTAACTAACAGTTAACTGAATAATAGACTTCTGATTGTATAGTTTCAAATAAACAAAAACTTTCCGTAATGTTCTAAGGTAGCCTAAACTACTTATATATATCAACCAAAAATCACATCTTTGGCATGTTTATATGTATCGGCTGATATTGTAGGGTAAATACGGCCATTGTGACAAATTTGTTTTGAAAATAAACAAAACATTGAATATTTAAATTAAGCAACAGTGCATGCTAGTTTGTGCACTGGGGCGTCGTAGGCCTACGATAAATGCCGCTAAAACAAGTGTACATGTTTGTATTCGTCTAATAGTTATATTCAAAAATACCCAAAAAAAAATTTGGGAACATCTGGTAGTGTATTTTGTAACATTGGAAATGTGCAGCTTTGCTTTATAATAGTAATAAAAAGCTAAAAACAGCCGCCACATTTCAAGTAATATATATCTAGGCCTACTCGGTTTATAACTCGTCCTAACCGGAGTGGTATCGATAGAATAAAGAAAACTGAAAAACCTGAGGCGTTAAATGTGTACGTTAGGAATTCTGATGTAATCCGTGCCCATTTTCCAGAGCACCTTTCACCTCTCTTTGTTATGTTGACCTCTGTCTACTCTGGTTCACAACAGGTGCCCCAAACATAATACCTATGAACCGATAGTATAAAAATGTCGCGATAGCTTCTGTTGTGACGTAATGGGCGTTGACATGACTGTAAAAGAAATCGGGCCAGTTCCTTCAAGTCTACTGAAATTTACGTTACAATGGACACCACAAAATAATTGGGAATAATGGCAGTGGAAGTATATTGCGCAATAACGGTTGAAAGTGGATATACAAGTTATCATGTATGACTAAGTCTGTGTCAGGGTCACATCTTATTAGTAGGCTAGGGTTTGGCATGTTACCCAACAGGTGTAAGGGTATTATTTAATCTTCGGGGTAGGGGGTGGGGTAATACAATTAAAGCCATTTCTGAACGACTTCCCGGTGAGAAGGGCGAGGTGGCGTTTAGGTAATGACCAGTAGACTGCTACATAAGACGGAATCAGAAGCCAGTAGTCATATTATCAGAAGAGGTTCAAAGCAAAACTCGTGAGTATATTCTTATTTTCTGTAATGTAAAATTTAGTCCGGGATTAATACTCATAGACAGGTAACTATAATAAATGTACTGCGATTCCCACAGAATAATTGGACATAGTAGACCCCATAATATGTCCCAGGTAGACCAAAGTCACAACTCTGAGAAACGACAAGATGCGCATGTTAAGTTTCTATATTTTGGCTTATCAAACCAAAACCAGGAATGAAGAGACAGTCACTTTTGTGTTATTTATGTACAGTGTAAGTAAGGTAAAACAGCAGTGTATTTAGAGGACATGATATTGTAAAGCAAACTTAAAACAAAGATAGGTCTTTGCTAACTTTTAAACCATGGATTAAAAGTCAGCAAAGATCTATCCTTGTGCCAAGTTGTTTTAGTGACATGTTAGTAGTTGACCACACAGCTAGAGCACATTTCATGTCCACTTCTGCAAATTGTCACGACGTTTCAACACATTTACTAGTGTTTTTGTTAAGTGTATATAAATAACCATCGAATCTATTTTCATTGATATACGTGGGAATGATTTGATTAAGAACATAGCCTAGTACAGTCAGAAATTATTGGATAAATATACATGTTTCATTGTTTGTTCACTGGCTGGTTTCTAGTTTTATGATATTGGCACCTGCTGGAGAGAATTAAAGTCCTTGGTCCCTGCTGATATGCAATGCCAGTCTCTTTATCTCTTTGACCTGAACTAACTGTGTTAAGTTGCCGATTACACTTTTTTCAACAGTACTTAAGCTTTTTTTTTTTTTACTTTTTTTTTTTTACAGTAAATGTAACTGTAAAACTACAGACATTTCTTCCAGTTTTATAGGCAGATTTAAATGTTAACGAAAACACCAAATGAGTGATTTATCAATTGCTATTTTCAGAGAAATGGATCGATTCCTCGTGATATTAATCCTCCTGTCCTGGGGCACTGTAAGTTGTTGTTTCTTTTATTATTAAATGTATAAACTAACACTCTCTGCGGTCGAGTGTATAACAAACAAAACAACAGATTGTGTGTAATTTAGAGTTAACCAGACTTTTCAGCTATATAGACTTTGCTCATTAAATCATTCTTTAAGCAGATAACAGATTTTAAGTTTGGAGAAAAATATCGTAATGGATGCCATTAAACATACTGGTTTGATCCTGGCTGTAATTATGGTGGGATTCCCGCCTAAATTTATCGAGACTCCATGGAGTTGGGTGTGTGTGTATCTGTGAGGTAGTTTAGGAGGCGAGGAGTGTATTAACAAACATAACTTCCGCATGGAAAGAGTAGTTACAACGTATCAACCTCAACCTAGAGATCGTTATTAAGTAAATGATGAGTTACTCAAAGTTACTATCAATAGTATAGGTAGCTCAAAATATTGTTTACCCTACATTGTCATTAACGTAATCACATGTGTATACAAAGGTAAACAAAATTCTAAGTGTCATCATTTACTTAAGTGACTTATAATTAACGTCACTAACAATAGAGGGTAGATAAAAATATAAATTGCAATATAAAATGTTAATACCCAATATTGTCATTTACGTAATCAGATGTGTATACATATAAGCATTGTAGCTGATGTCATTCACCCAAGGTTCTTCGTGTTATGCAGTTTGAAAAATCTCACTAGCCATGAGACTGTGCTAAAAGCCTGTATCCCATAAATTTAACCCACAACAAATTACAAATAAACACAAAATAAGCGGTCTTCGTTCCGTTTCTTTATAATTCAGTGTTTAATTGTTTAATTACTACAGGTTACAGCTGTTTCTGGTTTTACACAAACATTCCATTCCTCTCTAACCCAAGATGGTAAGTCTAACTATTTCTTTAGATTGAAAGAAGTATAAGTATAGGATATTTACAATTTTTTGCTGCATGTTCAAGGTGCGAAAAAGGTGTCGTCATATATAGGTGAAAAATACCTAAGCACTATACATGAAACAGCAATTAATCAATCAGTTTCAAAATTTGTTTTTACGTTTCTTCTACTGGAATGCCAAAGGTGAATTGTCTTTAAAGCAATGGCCGTCACACGTGCCTTGTGAAGTGACAGTGCAAGCCGTTAAGTATATAGGCGTTTTTGAAAAAATATATGTGCTTTAAAAGTATAGCAATAAGTATGACGCACCATGATAACATCGTAATAATATTTAACAAAGTAAGGTAAAAGAGAGCGACTGATGGAAATCATTTGTGGTCTACAAGCCATTTACTTATTACGCTAAAACTATTGAGCAAAGTGTGTCTAATTCTTTAATATGTAACATGTATAAAGTTGTTGAAATAGCCCTGAGCAAGGCGTTAACTGAGCACAGCTGCCAATCCCTATCCGCCATATAAACATTTATATTTGAAGCGAGTATTGTGAACACCATCTTTTTTCATTTCATTTAGTGACGGTGGGATGTGCTTTGGCTGACAATCTCACAATGACAATATTCATGGACCTGGGCACTGATGGCATTGGTGCTATTTACCTGGTCAACCAGACTGACCCTGCAGACAACACCGAGGCTACGTTCAGTAAGAGCGAGGGAAGCATCACCCCCAGCTCCTCCATGCCAAATGTATATGTCTTTAGCGTTGTTGCCGAGTATTTCCGTTCTAGTCTTACTGTCGCTGCCGAAAGCATGGTGACAAAAGCAGAGATTGTTGGGGTGAGTTTCCACTTAAAGGACAAGTTCAGCATGTTTCAACCTACACTTATTATTTTAATGTTTATTTTGTAAGACATTAAAGTGTGTGACATTGGGAACCGATTAAGCCTAACCTTTAATTTGTTAATTTAAAAAACCGAAAGTGACGTCCGAATTCGCCGATATGGTATCTTCTATGCCCATCTAGTCCAACTAAAGCTAGAATTTGTTGTCTGAATCTTCACATGTTGTGAGATAATTGGACATCAGTGATTTTTTTTTATTCTGATCAATCTCTAAATGGTCAACAAATTACTCTGGATAATTATAATCGGTACTGTGGGGATATATTTAAGTTGAAGTGCCTTCTTTTGTGTTTGCAGTGTGACAGTCGTATAAGTTATTTTTATTTGGCACAATATAAATACAATTGGCACAAAAAAATACAATTGGCACAATACATATACAATTGGGATAAGAAACAACTACACAGAAGAACAAACATCCTTTGAAACGAAGTTTAATTTTTTTAATAAAAAGCGTATCTGATACTACTGTAGCCATTTACAAGGAGTTGATTTTTCCACTTTACTTTCAGAATGAAGTTCTAACTGTCCATGTGATGATCAAATCTAACAACACTTTGGGTAACACACCCTTTTTCATGGAGAATGTGATATTTCCGGACGATGTCTTATATGTAGCTACCTGTAATGTTTCTGAATCAGGTGATATCCTCGTTTCGACTGGACAAATTGGCACCGCTGGGTAAGACATCGTTCACAGTACAACCCTACAGACATGTAAATCTATAACTGGAAACGTAATGTATTATACCAATTCTTTTCTTATCTTATTGATAATCTATATAAATGCCTTTACTCCAAAAATATTTCATTAGTGTGTACGTAAACTTCACAAGCCATTTAATTATGACAGTTTTTTTAAGGCAGCGAAGTAAACGGCTATTCAAAGCAAGATTTCCCATATTAGTTCTTTTACAGTTTGAATTCTGTTCCATCCTAAGATTAAATAATTGTCTAGGAATGGATGCCTATCTTTTTGTAGATTGGTTCCATAATACCCTAATTGGAATTCTTTGTGTCCTTAGGTCGATTGAAGAAATCCCTCTACAGTTATCAGAAACAGTTGAGATGGATATAACGGTCCGTGGTCAGCAAACAGGCTCTGTCAACGTCGGGGATCTGATCACCCTAAACATTGGACACGTTAACAATGAAACATCGAGTAAGTTATCACCTTATCCTCTGCTTTATATCTAACTTCGTTACTCTACGAAACGCATTGCTTGTCCTCATGTATAGGCCTAAATATAGTATATTCCAAGTAAATACAATCTACTGAAATGAGATATTTCATGTACCGATATGTTATTAAACAAACCGTAACCAAAATGAGGTATTTCCAGTGGAATAACAAGTTCGCACTGCGATATTTACCCCGTGGTCCGCAGCAAATGCGAATTCTGTGGTTGTAGGGATTCCGACATGTAGGCCCTATTAGTAGGCCTCTAATACATTGGTCATAGCATTGACATTTGTGCTATATTATTTAAAAACATATTATAAACTCCTTTTTTTAAGACCATGGTTAAAAGGAAAATTCAGGGTGTATTATCATCAGGTATAGCCTGCTGCCATATTAAGAGAGTTATCTTTGTTGTTTACAGATGCCTACGGATTCTATGCTCACACCTGTTCTGTGTGCGATACCACTGACTGTTCAGGAGCAATCTCATTGGAAATTATTGACTCATCCGGGTAAGTCTTTGATATTGTCGAAAGTCGTTGACATTGTCGAAAATTATGCCCGGCTGTGATGTGAAATATAAGTGAGTTATTCAGAGACAATTACCAATATGATACTAATAAATACAGTCAAGTTATCACACCCAAGTTGCAATGATTACTAAGACAAGGTTAGTCCTATCGTAAAACGTTATTTCTCGCCTTGTCTGGATTAGTGCGTACATTCTGTCAATCTAAAACTAAGAAGAGTTTTCTTTCCTTGTGCTAGGTGAAAACATTTGCTTTTATGTTCGTTTTAGCCGTTTGACTGATGTCTGTCTGATAGCTGAAACGGGATATCCTTTGCAAGGCTTATGTCACAACTTTTAAGCGACATCAGTATTGCATCGGAAAGATGTGATTATGGGGACATTATCACTGATTTTTGTAACAGATTTATCTCTGAGTTTGCAAATCTCAACGGATCCAGAATGACCACACTGCAAATCTCAATGGAAGATATGTGATTATGGGGACATTATCACTATTTTTTGTAACAGCTTTGCAAATCTCAACGGATTCTGAATGACCACTCAGCATGTTTTGTAAATTACACTTCTGTTATTTCAACACAGGTCACCATTATCGATAGAAAATGGCAGTGATGTTTCTTTATAATTATGTTTATAATAATGTAAATATAATGTTGTTGGAACGACCGATTTTTGTATGTTTAAGGTGTGCTGCAACAGGCTATATATCACAGTTTGCTCTAGGGTCCCCACCATTTGACGTATTATCCACTGACGCATTCGGTGCCTTCACATTCCGAGATCAGAGTTATATGTTTTATCAGTGTTATGTGAACTTCTGTTACACCTCAGCCGATGCAAAATATTCTGATGTAAGTATCACAATAATACAACAGGTATGAGTAAAGACAAAACTGAAAATGGACCAACCTTGATTAATTGCAAGCCCATTCAGTTAAATGCTCAATGGTAACCCTATTTGAATGCGACGATTTTACCAAAATCAGCAATAAAATGGTACAATGTATTACCATATAATCAACAATGAAAAAAACCGACATGACAAAAACAATCTAAAATAAGGCAAGAAACAAATTCAGTAATAAAACTGATAAAAAAAAAATCACGCTGGCTCATGGAAAACCAATGTACACTGTTTAAAAGTGATTAACTTAATTGTAGAGTCTGTTGTTTGACTAAGAATGGGATTGTGGAATTGACTTTTAATCGCTGTTGTTTGACTTAGAATGGATTTATGTGACGCAGTTTTGGCGAACATCGAGCATAACTATAAGCTCCCATTTCTGTTCTAATAATAGAAACGGTAGACTGTCATTAAAATTACCTCCCAGCCTCAAGAGCTTTGTCTGGTTAAAACCAGATCTTAATAGCGCTCCATTTGTTTTGTCATGGTGTTTATTGTGTGAATAGCTGTCCAAACTCATAGCTCTTCTCTAAACCCTGGTCTCCTTTAATCACATTATAGGAAGTTGCTAATTTAATGTGTTGATACATTTTCAGTTCTGTGCTTACAACTCGGCTCCACCGGCTAGAAAACGGCGTGACGTGTCTGAGGAACAAGATAAAGACATAGCTGTGTCTACCTTTTTACGAGTAACTGTGGGACAAAATGATGAGTTGTTTATAGAAGAGGTAGATCCTGTCGATATCCCAGACGTGTACACCAAACAACCAGGTATTTACCCTTAATAATAAACCCTTTCAAGCGTCTAAAGTACTGTTAAATTGACTATTTCCCCTTAAAGAAAATTCTTAAATAAGTATGTAAATATTAAATTTGTCAGTTAGAAACTTCAAACCATTCATCGTCGGGCGAATTACACTTTCGACCTACACTATAATGTCGTACGACGCTAGAGCAATGCCAGTCTTTTACTATCAAGCGAATTATACTTAGATTTACATAATAAACGCATAGTATTTGACAAACTATACACATGCACACAGTTTTCCATGGAAACTGCTTTTCCATAAAAGGAGTTTACCCTTCTACCTTTATCCTAAAGTTTTAGTCTGCGTTGAGAAGCTAGAAAGTAGTTATTGGTTACAATCTGAGCTAGTTCGTGTAGATGTGCTTTGGCAAACAAAGTGTCTAGAAATAGAAATACAAAAATGTGTATAACAAAGGAGTTATTTTAACAGCCTTCCAAAACAACTAAATGGTTAAATAACAGTCGGCTCGCCCAGTAACACAGATAAAATTAGCCCTCCTTTCACTATGGTGGTTATACAGTACCGTACTTATTCACGTGACTTATTGTGAATCTTTTTTTATTAAGCGGTCTGTCTGTATACAACAATAAGAAGCAATTTAAATTTTATGCAGCTATAAATCTGTGACTTATTAATTAAATTTACTTTTTTATCCTTCCAGCTGTTGCAGAAAAACAACAGGACCTACAGAATACAGCTTTACTGGGAACAGTTGTCGCCCTTGCTGCACTCTTGCTCGTTGGTCTAGCCGCAGCACTTCTGATATTTTACCGTTTATCTTCAAAGACAAAATCGGGCCTGCGCCGTGACTTCGTGGTTAGAGCGTCAGACTGGCGTGAATTCCGATCCTCCTTCGATGTACCGCACGGGTTCCATCCCTCTAGTGGATCTGCTTAGGTAGGCCTACAGGGGGAATCTCGTAGGTGACTTCGGCTATAGCTATGGTGGTTTTTTCCGTGGTTTCCTTCCCGGTTTTCCAACGTACGATTGTCTAAGAAGTGGAGAATCCGTCGTCAAATAGGTGAAATACACCTGAGTACGACGTCAAACATCAATCAAACAAACAAACAAACAAATAAAAAACAAACTCTCACTTCTAGTCATTGTTTTATCTTAGCCATAGTTGTATCTGAAAGCGAAAGACGAACTTTTTTCTGAAAAAAAAAAATAATTGTGAATTTATTTGTTTGTATTTTTGTATGTCTTTATAATTATGTAGCGGTACTTTGATTATTTACCGCATTTTCAAATTTGTATAAAAGTATTATATTTGTATATTTTTTTATTAACCACAGATTTGATAAATAATAAATATTTACTTTATACTGAAACGATTTATAAACGAACACCGGCATCTGTAGTTTCTGTTTGATGTTTCTTGGTTTATTGTCGTTAAGTAGGCCTGTGTTAAGATGTGATCTGTCTTGGTGAATTATATAGCACCAGAAGGTGGAACAATAAAACTCTTATACACTATTATATCTCATTCATTTGACTACTTATATTCTTGTTTAAGATACATTTAGAAGTCGAAGCACTAAAATCACACAAGGCTTTATGGATAACAATATTAAAATGCAACGTTTCGATCCAACTCCTAGGATCGTTTTCAAGCAATCAATTTTCAAGCGTCAAGATTGCTTGAAAACGATCCCAGGAGTTGGATCGAGACGTTGCATTATAATATATCAGAAGTTTGTTATCCATAAAGGGGGGGGGGCAATGTTAATGTTGAGAGATAGGCCAATGAAATTTAGGTCAAATGTGACGAAGGGAGACGACTCCTTCTCCTAAAAGAGGCAACCTGTTATGCAGTAGGTTGCGTCCTTACCCGGCTTTCTCAGTTGATCATACAATGGTAGCCAACCTTTGGAGCTAAATCAAGGAACACTGCCGTTGTCAAAGAGTTCCCCCACCCGCCGCAGGTCTCTGAAGAGCTTTCCTTCTTGTTAACATTGGATTTATATCGACATTCAGGCAATGTACGAGTTATACGCAAAGAGGAGTGAGAAAGAGAAGCATGTGGTTTAAATTTACCAAAAAAAGATTGTGAAAAGACAACATTTTTCGGTAAACTACACCATTTTGAATTAGTGAATGTAAAATTTGCAAGATTTTATATATGTTTAATCATCTCAGGGCAAAAAACCTGGGGCCGGTAGGATGGGAAAATAATTTCAGAATTAGATGAGCGCCACAATGTGTGTTGTTGTGTTGCTGATCCAATTTCATTACATCAGTTGCAAAGTGATTTAATTAGTTTTCCAACGTGTGTAGCTCAAAAGAAGGAAATACTGTAGGTCGAAGAAGCTACATGTACATAGCACGAAAGGGCTTCTGTGCCCAACCTGATGAAATACGAAATAAAACGAAATCTCACTGGCTTTATCTAAAGCATTCGAAGCGATTTGCAAAATATCTGCGAGTATCTCAAATTAAGGTCAAGGTGACAACGTAAGTGAAAGTTGTGTAACTAAATTGTATGCAGAGAGATGTCCTAGCAAGGTGTGTGCAGAAAGGGGGTGGGACTTTTCTACACAAAATCTTCACGTGTTCACATTGAATTTTGAATTTGTGGACCCATTTATAACAGTTTAGCACAGAATATACATGTAGTGTTGGATAATTGGTCCATATCAGAGGGGAGTTGAGCCACGGATCAAGTCATTTTAAATGTCTGTCTGATTTTCATTGGAGGAACTGCATGACTTGAATATAACTTTATCACAATTGAAGGACATCCTATAGGCTACATATAGCATATTTTATAATGAAACTAACTTCAGTCATGAGCGAAATAAAGAATGAATGATATCTCTGTTTTGCAAATCCACTTTTTACTCTAAATTTGTGTTTTTCTGTTATACTTTTAGTCTGACATGAGACATGCGCACATATGCTGTCTTGTATTAAAATGAAAGTTATGTTTGAGCAAAAGGATATCACTACCGTTTATGGTAATTTGAGGTGGAGGATCAACTCACCAGGTGGCTCAACTCATATGGGTCTCCCCTAAGCATAAAATAATGCTTTATTTACGGACTAGATTTTATTTTTACAAGACCAATCTTCCTTCAGCCCTCACACTCTTCAGCATCTAAAAGGATATTCGCACATTAATCACATTAAATTAACTGAACCATATACAGATACACGCATAGGCTACATCATGTACATACTCTGAAATAAATAAACAGAAAAATGTTCTTTGAGAAATCAGACGGTTTAAATTAGTATTAGTCACCTGTATATATAATGTAAAGGATATAAACAGAAGTTCTTGATATAAATCGTTTTTGACAAATTGAATATATTGGTTCATATATTTCACAAATTAGACCCCGCCCAGATATATGTAGTCTGGCCAAAATTGTATACATTTAAATGTTACTTGACTGTGTTAGATATTCAACATTTCAAACTACTTGAGCTAAGCGATTTAAAATTTTCATAAACAGTCTTAATGCTTTTTTGAAAATGATCATTTGCTAATGGAGCAACATGAATGTTAATCGACAAAACGTATGAATTATAACACAGAATTGTAATCTTGGTGGATACAATTTATTAACGTTAAAAATATGAATGAAACTTTGTAAAAGGCAACTAATTGACTCCGCTTTACAGTGTAAGATATTGATGTATTACAAAGGCAACTAAGTAAGTATGTTCAATTATAATCATCTTCTTAAACTTATGTTTGAAATATTAGTAGCCGACACTGTGGAAAAAATTCAATTCTCACCTGGGTTCAGATTTTTCTGCCCGGGATTTTTCCATGGTCGGCAAATAAGATTTCTAAGTATGTTCAACATTCAGACTTTTTATACTATTTCTCACCTTTAGGGAATGGAAGAATTTACTGTTTCTTTTACAGACTGTATGGATTAAGTTTCCTTTTTGGGGGTTTATTGTCGAATCATTTTAGCACGAAATTCAAGTAACATTATAGTTAAATACATCATTATTACCATCTTAGTACAGACTGTTACAGAAGAAATATAAATAAAGCCAATGGCTAAAGGATTAATTCTTTAACAAAACAAAAAAGTATTGCATATTTTTTTTAAAAATCGAGACAGCAATTTAAATTCATGAAAAAGAATATTGTATTCTACTAAAGCAAAAGCTTTTTCTCTGGTGAACAAACAGTGGCCCTTACATGTCTGCCTAGTTTATTTTTAATATTCATTCATTTGATAGTTGTTTTTAGGGGCATGTAGTAAAAAATATGACCGAAGCCATGCCTTTTTGATAGCATTGGACTAAATTATGTTTCCGTTCTGACGTCAGCCAGTCCCAAGGACTATAAATAGACTTTGTCTTGCTCATTCTCCAGGCAAGAGTTGTCATTCGTTTGTCTCCCATCGATGGTTGTTGCTGTGAATCCTATCTAGAGAGGCATGT
>JAVFBY010010795.1:0-13684 GCA_034781015.1 Tonicella lineata
GGTTATCAGAGGTCTCTGTGCATTGAGACGTTAAAGGTGTATCGAACAAAATGTTAAAATAGCTTATAGGGCGACATCTCTGTAAAAGGACAAACCCCAAGATCTCTCACGTAATATTCATCTCAGAGTTTCGTGAGTTAACTTTGCTTTAGAAACCATTCAGCAGACGTTCTATATTCTCACTCGGTTAAGTGTAGATATTGTCAGAGTGTCAGTTTAATGAATTCTTTCTAATAGTAATTTATGATAGTTACCATATATTTTACAGCATAGGTGACCTTGTCCTCCACCACAAAGGCCTTCCCGCCAATCTAATGATGCACAGCGGTACTTATCGGTAGTCGCGCAAACACCACCAATGTCTTTACAAATGTCTTTGAGAAGATCACTACCATCTGAAATTTAAAACTGCGAATGAAAGAAGAGCCTATGACATAGAGAAAAATAATGATTTGAAATGTGGAAACAACCAAAATTACAAACGGCTCTTATTCGCGTTACATCCTTGTCAATATAAGAAACATTTTGATACTTGCTAAAGTCACTAGATAACCGACAGATAATACTATTGAGGAGTATACTACAATGTGAAAAACCCCTTTGGCTCAAAATCGACGACTTTTGTCTCCTTAAAACAAAAGTATAGTTTTCAAACAGTATACATGCTGGCGAAACTATTGTATCGACATTACACATTACTATTAGAAATATTTAAAATTTAGATTGCAATTTAGTTTTCCTATGACTACAGTACATGTACATGTATATTGTGGATGTTGAACAGGTGTTAAGGAATAATGGTGATTATCTGAGGATCAGCTCCCCCGCTGACCGAATTGCTTTACCGTTGCAAATTACCCTAAATCGTTAATTGGCATTATCAGGCATTTACTATTTTTGGCACATTTTACATTTCGAAAGCCTATTTCTCGAAAATCTCTCATCGTGGAAATATCAAATATGTTCCATTATAAAGAGAACAGCGTGTGCATTCTATAAGTTCATGCTTCATTTTTGTAAATATGCTCTGAAACATTTGTTTTGCCTGTATTTTTTAGCATTACTACGGTTGTTTACACAAAAACCTATACTGAAATTGTTCTGAGCAATCATTAAAAAAGTGGCACTATCTTTAGTTCAAGCTCTCGGCTATTACATTAACTAATTTATGAAGTCATTACATATTGCTTGCAAAAAAATCTTCTTGTACATCCACACTTCAAAATGATGATCTTTGTCAAATATAATTGAAATCCAACTGGAACTTTGACTATATATTCACCTTGTCAAAAAAGCTGCTGCTAAAATTACAGTGGGATTCAATGGCATTTTCATCATTATGAAGTGTGGATGTGCAAGACGTTTTGAGGAGTCACGCGTGTTTATTTAACAGGGTTCTGTGCCTCTACAGTATAGTGATATAGTTTACCTAGTCAGTACAGCAGTTAAAATTATTAAATCATAAACAAATGATTGGACGTTTCAACATGGGTGTGCAAACCCCGTCGGGATACGCCAAACTCGAATGGCTCTTGTTTTATCTTGATATTTGTCAAGACTTTTCTAATCCGTGCGACAATATATCACTTACAATTTTAGTCAGGAGCAGTCTGTATGGATCGTTCCGCATGTGTTGGCTATTAATTCTCGCCGCTAAATCTACATTGCGGGTTCGCTGAACCATATTAGCGATTTTGGCGTGGATGTGTTTATAATTATGTTCAATGCAAAATTGAAGAAATATTTAAAGATATAGTCTTATTTGTAATATTAGATTTGATAAGAATCATCTCCAAAGAAGTTTATTTCTTCACATGTTTTGTTAATATAATGTTTATAGAGAATTATAAATTCTATAAATATGTTGACAATTATCAATATCGATAAAGGAATTATTGATATCGACAAAAAGGGCGGATGTCCAAATAATAACTGCTCTCATACTCGTGGGTTCCCGTTTAGATTTGTTGACTTGGTTAACATAGCAGACAGTCAAATGTCGGCCATTTTCTTACAGGTAATTACCTAGACCGTGGAGCGGGTCTTTTTTGCAATTGTCAGAAATTACGGCATAAATGATATAAAAGAAATGTCTTCTATTTCAGGGTGAATTTATCTGTCTTTTTTACATGTTTTGTAAAGTATTATTGGATGTCATTATTTTACGAATGGCGCGTTCATTATTACAAAATAACGACAATTGGAAAACTGAGCAGACTTCTAAAACAAAACTTGGGGATTCTCAAGCAATTTACTTATATTTTACTGCCAATAACCGTTGAAAAAGAAATTCTGTATCCCTATACCCTATAATGAACGTACTATTGGGATGGGATGATGAGTTATGGGCCTTTGGTAAAGATAAAGCGGCCTTGTATTTTTTCAATATGCATAATAAAAAAAACTACCATTTATCGATATCGATAGATAAATTTTCGATATCGATAATTCATTTATCGATATCTTTAATTCATTATTCGATATTTATAACTCATTTTTTGATATCAATAATTTTACATCTTTTATCAATGAGTTGTCGATAAATGAATTATCGATAAAAGATAAATGAATGTTCCATATGGATAAATGAATTATCGATATCGATAAATGAATTATCAATATTGATAAATGAATTATCAATATCGATAAATGAATGTTCGATATCGATAAATGAATTTTCGGCTTTGGTTAATATTAATCGATATCGGTTAATATTCATTAATTATAATTCATTTATCGCTGTCGATTATTCATTTATCGCTGTCGGTTATTGATTTATCGATGTAGATTATTCATTTGTCGAAGTTGGTTATTCATTTATCGATGTCGATTATTCATTTATCGATGCTGATTATTAATTTGACGATTTCGATTATTCATTTATCGATGTCGATTATTCAATTCCTTTATCGATAATTCATTTAGCGATATGAACAATTCTTTTATCGATATCGTAATTATCAATATCGATAATTCGTTTATCGATATGGATAATTTATTTATCGATATCGATAATTCCTTTATCGATATCGATACTTCTGGATTAAATGTTAATTTGCCCCTCCATAGTTTTGGAGACATTTAGAAGTTGAAGTACAAAATATAACACAAGGCTTAATAGATAACTTCTGGTTTATTAGATTGCAACGATTCGATATGTTTTCTAAAACCGTTTCCAAGCATGCGTTATATGGAGTATGACATTGTGTGCCGTCACAAAAGTTTGGAAAATACCATAGCTTATGTTTGTTATAATATAGTATATTCTGATTGTTCTTTTGATTGGGATTTTACGCCATTTTCAGGGGTATTTCTCTTATATGATAGCATGTCAGCCCAGTGGATGATGGATGCAATCTTTAACAATATTGGTGGTGGGGGGGGGGGTAATAAACAAAATAAGGCTTGCCAGTTCCAATTCAATTGGCACGAAACTTGTTACAATTATTTTTCAGATTATTGTGCGTCCTTTTAAACGAGATTGAGTTTTGCTATAACGTTATAATTTAAAATTGGTGACGATTACGTCACATTATATAAAAAGCCTAAAGCTTCTCCAGTTTGACTTTGAGTTTTTAATCAGGAAGTAGATGATTTTGTGGTGACTTTTTTGCTCCTTTCTTCCTCTTTCTGTCTCGCCTTTTGTGTTTGCCAGTGACGTGAAGGTTGGATTCCTCCATCCATTGGGCTAGCACCTCATATTGGTGAAATACCCCTGATAACGGCGATAAACCCCAATCAAACAATCAATCAATGAATCGATATTGACTCCTTTTTTCTCAATGGCATTTATCATGGATTCCACATCGAATCGGATTCCACATTGAATAGTGGGCTCTAGTATTAATGTATGTGCGTGTGTGTGTGTGTGAGGGGGTGGGGGGTGGGGGTGGGGGGGTAAATGTGCAGATGAGGAGTTGGATTTGGGGAGGGGTTAATTGGACAAGGTGATAAGTGAGGGGATGCAAATACGATGAGGGTTATGTTCGAGAGCGGCTTAAGATACGGGGCTAAGTGCGTGAGGGCAATTGGTCGGATAGGGCGACATGGGGATTTTATAGGGGGGAATTGGGCAGGGGTAAATATTTGGGGAGGGGGGCAGGCAAGTGGATTGGGTAGTGGGGAGATTTGTGTGAGGGAAGTTCATCATACTAGTGCTAATATACCCATTAACTTTTGTATAGAGTATAATTGTACTTGTTTATTAAACGCGGGCTCTGCGTAAATGATTATTGTCTAGACAATTTGGTAGACAAAACCGAGTTCATGTTTAAAGAATGATCCAGATCGTGCTAAAACAAAAATATAAAATAATAACGAAAAAATATTTATCAAGAGTAAATTTTTGATGCTCGAAACTGCTGTAAACGGAATTAATATTTTGGCGACATAATATAATAGATGAATTAAAATGAAACAAACATACACCTAAAGCACGTCTACAAACATAGAACCTTTAAAGTGGTCACCAAACAAGAAGGAAAGCTCTTCAGAGACCTGCGGCGGGTGGGGGGCGCCTCTTCGACAATGGCAATGTTCCTTGATTTAGCTCCAAAGGTTGGCTACCATTGTATGATCAACTGAGAAAGCCGGGTAAGGACGCAACCCACTGCATAACAGGTTGCCTCTTTTATGAAAAGGAGTTGTCTCCCTTCATCACATTTGATCTAGATTCCATTGGCCTATCTCTTAACATTAACATTGTCACGCAAATAGAAATAATAAAAAATCTTTATAAACCAAGTAAATAACACATAAGATTTTTCATTAATATTTTTTCAAATTGCTTTTATTAAATTGTTAAATGGAACACAACATAAACAAGGACATAATGAGAACAGATTTCACTGGACCAAGTACATAAAGGTAGACAACGAAAAGACAAACAGAGCATGGATATATTAAATGACATCTTTATAGTTTCTTTACTGTAAAAATATTTCAAAAATCTTTTAAACATTTACTTGAAGGTTTTAAACAAAAATTCTATGTAGGCTCTGGCTGGTATTTGTCTTATAATAGACACAGGCACTGTAAATAATAAAATGCTTGCTTAATAAGCTATAAACACGGAGGAAAAAAAGAAACATTTTATTTTTAATTACTTTAAGGTTTTAACAAAACTAGGCCCTGGCTGTAATTTGTTTAAGACACAGGCACTGTAAAGAAGGAAATGTTTTCTCAAGTCTTACAGCTAAAAATGAGGGTAAAAAAAGGTAAGCATTCTTTTAAATTACTTAAGGTAAATGTATTTGACAAAACTAAGACATGGCTGCAATTTTGTCCTAGACACTGCAGGCAGTGTAATAAAAATAAAATATTTTCTCAAATCTTGAAACTAACAATGAAGTGAAAAAACAAAATGCAAAAAAGGGTACATATTCTTGTAAATGACTTGAAGGTATTTAACAGAACTAAGTCCTGGCTGTAATTTGTCTTAGACACAGGCACTGTAAAGGATAAAATGTTTTCTCAAGTCTTGAAGTTAACAATCAATTAAAAAAAAGGATACTTATTCTTGCTAATTACTTTGACAAAAATATAAACAATTTTTATTTTATTTAAAAACAGCTGAAGTTTATAAGAAACAAAAATTAAAGAAAATCCATCACCAATAAGAACAAAGAAATGACATACATGTGAAACTGAACAATTCTCCAGCACTTGAACATACATCTAAATGTTACATGTATGTTGAGAAAGCTTCGTTTTTCATCTAAGCAGTTACTGGTACTTTTAACATTCACTTCAAATTATCATATTCCTGATACATGTTTAGTCATTAATATTATCTAAGAAAAAAAACATTTTATTTTTTTTTAAATATTTTTTAATATTTTATTTAAAACTGTATACATATTTCCATATATAATAAACTGATATACTTTAGAATGGCTATTTGACCCCCTAACACAGAAAATAGTGAAGCATTTTTTGTTTCAAAATTGATGTTATGTTTTGGAATTTTATTTTTTACTACATTTTTGAAAGATTAGCAAGAATATTTAAATTTCATAAGGTGTTGTTTTACTATTAATTTAAAGTCCTTATTCCTTTATTCTGCCCATTTATTTATTTTTTATATCCAAACCCATTATTTTTTAATACAATATAATTTATTTAAACTTTTGTTGAAGACTTAATGTTGTACTGTATCCCATTCTCCTGACCAATTTTTCCTTTCTTTATTAAAATATCTTGACGCTTGCATGAAAAATATAGTTGATGAACAAATTCTAAATAGATATATAATATAGGGTAAATAGATTGATATATTGATAAACAGGTAAATCTTATAACGATTTGTACTACACAAAGATAACAACACTGAACAGGAAAACACACAAAGAAATCACCAAAGAAAAACAATGTTATATTAAATTCTGCCAAATCCTTAGAATGAATTTGATTAACTAGAATAAGTTGGTTACAATATAGATGTTATTTAATTTAACAATCTGCCCCAGATTTTTTAACAGCTGCGGAAAGTTCGGAAAAAGTTGCTATTGTTAGGATATCTGTAACTTTAATTTAAGGCTATTGTTACCAGCTTTTGCCACCCATGCGCAAGTCCGACAGCAATTGGCAGCGGAAATATTTATACTAAAATTTCACAGTGGGGAAAATAGCACAGTTGGTTAAAGGGCTACATATCTGGAGGTTGTGGTATTGAATTGACATACCGGTATGGCTCTTTTTTCCTACATTTTTTTTATGTTAAATTTTTATTCCCGAATCGGACTAAGGGTAAGTTATTTTTTAATCGACAGTATTTATTAGTTTTATTGGTGTTTTATTAATCTTTTACATTAAAAAAAATGAGATTTAAACTTAAAGATAACAATAGCCAGGAAATTAATGTTATGGGCACCGTGTTAAAACGGTCATCGTTTACTTTATCTATGTTGGCAAAAAGTTTGGCAAATGCATGACGAGTTTTATGGCAAAGTATATTAAATCTACTTAAATGAATGAGCGGTTTGCGCTAAAACAGCACAATTGTTTAATGCCATTTGCTACAAACTGCATAAAGAATGGTGTTATTATAAATATAGTGTTATACATTGTATCTAGCTGAAAAATAAGGTATCTTATCAAGGTAAGATGCATTTATATAATACCATTTTTTGTAAAAAAAAATTGGAGCTTTATGCGCTTTGAGATGGAAAACACTATATATATGCTGCTAGATTCTTGACAAGAGCTAGACACACTTTCACCAAACTTTGCAAATCAATTTGGTAGCATGAACTAAGTGAGCCCAGGTTAATTTCCTTAAGGTAACTGCATTAGGCCTCATGACACTGGAACATCTTAACGGGTTTAAATGCCAAAGTAGCTCAAAGCCAGATTAACTTTGGCCATGTGAACACACACCTGGTGGATTTAAGCTGGTTTAACTTCACCCATTTCATATATGGCTTTTAGTTGGTTTCATCATCTTAACTGGTTTAAAATGTCTGTCTGAACTGACCTGACTTTGAGCCAGTTTAAATGGTTAAAATAGATATGTACACTGTATCACAATACCGCCGCTGAAACAAAACCAGCTTAAATTGGCCCCATTTAAATGGAAACATTATTAAACCGATTTTGAGCCAGTTTAGACAGTGCCTGTTTGAACAGTCCTAAATTTAAACCAGCTTAGAGTTTAAACTGGTTTAACTTTAAGTCAGTTTACATTTTGGCCTATTTATAGTAAGAATTTGACTTTCAAAGTTGAATCAAAGTTCTTACCTTGGCCTGATAACAAAACAATATGACAAGAAATTATTGAAAATTTCAAATACACCGACATATTTTATACCGGCCAACACACAAAAAAAAAAAATCCAAAACTTTTTGACGGGAAGTTATATTAACAAATAAGAATAGCATTCAATTATTCCGAGGGTATCTACATGTGTTATTAATTTTATTAAGAAAATGCCTTTGCCAATTTCACCTGAAGCAAAGTTGTGCTTGTTTCTCAATAGAGAACTTTTTTTTAAGGAAATAGGAGCGCATTTTTTATTAGTTTATTTTTAATGTCTCTCAAGTTAAATGTTGCTGTTGTTCTTATTGAGGGCATTTTCGTCTTTTTCCAATAAATATACTCAAGCGATATAAGTTCATTCTTAGATGTGTTGAGATTTCATGCTAGATTAAATAGGTGATGGAAAAACCCCTGTGACTATTTGCTGAGAATGTGGGTGATTTTTTTTTATTTTGGAAATGTAAAGAAAAAGAAGCTTCACCAGATGGAAATTCAAGCATGTGGTGGAACTTAAAAAACAAGATGTAATCTTTTATGGTCATATCCGAAATTTACAATTCCAATAGTCTGATATAAAAACTGATTAACTATGGTTACAAAATATTAATTTTTGTGATCAAAAATTGGATTATAGCAGACAGGCTAACAAAACATATTACGAAGATAAATTCTGACAAAATGACTACATTAAATTGTACTTTACAAATGCCTGACAATTATGAACAATTGAACATACAAAGCTAAATAGAAAGTCGAACACCAAAGCAATTGAACAGAAAAAAACTACAAAAAAATGAACTCATTTCTCAACAAATCAAAGGCAAGTTTTAAAGTTGTAATCTACACATGTGAATCAATGTTGAATATTCTTTTCTATGTCACGTTAACACTAATACTCTTGAAGTTAAAATTCTCAAAGTTAAGTTATACTTGTTGATTCAAAAATGTATTTTATATATGCCTAAGACGGCTGAAACACTAACAGGTAATATTACCAGACAAACACTGAGGTTTAAACAAACAAGATTTAAGTGATATATTCAGCACTTGTTTAAGGGTGAAAAAAAGAACTTGAAACGTGATCGGTGTTTCATCAACTTGGTCGTAGCTATTACTGAGCTAACTTTCGTCTGACCATATCGGTAGTGCTATTGAGTTAGCTTCTACTTGTCTCTCTTATTGATATATAGTTAAACTGAGTTTTGTCCCAAAGCAACAAAATCCAATTTCACTTGGGAAAATGACTTCAGAACCATCAGCATTGATAGTTGATTCTTTGGCCTAGTTTACCATAACAGGCTTTAAATCCCAAATCTTCTTCTTATCCATCCTTACCCGATTAAGCGGCCATGTTGTTAACGATGGTACTGTTTGACTTTAAAACCAATAATAGTAAAGTATACTCTGTTATTTAGGGGCCCACAGGCCGGGCCCCAGAGTTCCATTTACCCAGGTTTTATAGCTGTAGCATGAGGCTGGAGCCTATGACACATGGCTATTCGTTATGTAGGTGGATCTTGTAGTAGCAGAACACCCTTTGTCCCCTTCCCTTGAGTCAGCTGAGCAGACAGTAAACAGGGTAGGGTATCTAGAGGCTACTGCTCTCTGTATGGAGGAGGAAACCAAGACGCTCATGTCGTCTTTATCGCTTAATCTCTTCACACCCATGGAGTCCATCCTTCATACAACACACTCAGATTATCCAGGTTAGTGGCCTCTTTGATCACGTAATCAACCTGATAGAAAACAAAAAATGTACTCAATCAATAAGACATTTACCCAACATTAATCACATTGCAGAGTTTTCTTTGTTACGAGAGTGATCACTCTCCTGCTCGCAACAACAACAAAATTGCCCAGCAAACTGTGTGAGCTGTTTTTAGATCTTGTTGAAATAGTTGAATGGAAATTGCTCAAAAAGTTACAGTAGAACTACGTAGGTAATGGATTTTCAAGGCCATACAACATTGTGCCAGTCAAATGGATGGAGGAAACTACCCTTGATGTCACCGGCAACATCAAAGACAAAAAAAGGACAGGAAAATAAAACAGTACACCACAACAGATTGGCTTCCTGATGCTCCTTTGTTCTGGTAGCACCAGGGCATCATGAAGCTCTCACCAACCACCCGAGATATTTTTTCTTAACAGAATTTCATCACATTGTGTGGCCATTATTAAGTTACCTGTTCAGCAACAGAGAGTCGTTTATTAGAGTCTGGATCTCGACCATCCAACTTCATCTTGACACGCCTCCACACACTGACAGCATAGGAGTTTCTCTCCTGAATAGCTGCGGAAATAAACACACAGAAAAACTATATATCAACAACGACAAAGAAATATTTAGAGAAAGGCTCATTATACACAAGACAAGGACAGGACAAAAAACAGAACACCACAATAAATATACTTTATGATGCCTCTTAGCTCAAGGAGCACCAGGAAGCTCCCACCCAACCATCCATGCCTGTATTAAAACAGATACCAGTTCAGAAAATTTTGTACAGGATTTTAAGCAGCCCTACCAATTCACCTCGGCAATCAGCATTTTCTTATTCTACGTTAAAACTTATAGTAATTTTTTGCAGAAACAAAATTGCCGTAGATATATTTTTTAAGACCTAACTAATTTGTAAGCATTTAACTGTTCACATCCACTGCAACATCAAAGACAGAACAAGACAAGGACAGGACAAAACACAGGACATTACAATAAATCCGCTTCCAGATGCCCTTTGGCTGTGAGAGCACAAGGGCACCATGAAGCTCCCACCAACCACATGACCCTATCAACAACAAGTGCTTACCTTTACCAGTTCTTGGGTCTCTTGATACCTTTTCTGATTTTTTCACACCACTTATACCTAAACAGATTAACAAATCAAAATTAAGCTCATTTTCCAATACATGTTTGTATTAGTTAACAAGAAAGGTAATATAAAACTTTAAGCATTAGGTGTATACATCCACTGGTTTATGTAGGACACAACTAGATAAAATATAGTTAACAATTTAAAGAGAAAACAGGAAAGATTGTTCTTTCAGGAACACATGTGTGTCCATCTTCTCTAGACAAGGGTTTTATTCCGAGGATGTATACTCTCCATTACAATCCCTTGTCGGATGGTGCACTTCAAACCAGAATATACAGCTAAGATTTTGATTAGCTGCGTAGAAACTTGCACGCAGCCAATCAGGTGGCACATTACTAACAGATTCAGCTGGTCGCATTGTTGATGCACAGGCTTCAGTAGTGATGAGCTGTTGAACAGGGGCTGCATTCATAAAGCTACTGAAGTATTTCTTAGGCAATTTTCAAAGCCTATTTCAAAGAAAAGTAACATCTGTTAAAACTTATGTAAAGACAAATTTTATGATTATTAATTAAACTTTCCAATTAAAAACAAATTAATTCCACATTTAAATTTTTTTATTGTACAATTAAATGCTAAAATTTGGCTAAGTAATTCTTAACTTTAAGAAACACTTAAATAGCTTTACATACAGCGATGTTTTCCCAATGCAGAGGTCTGAACATTTTGAACAATGTCTGTATTTATATGCATTTTTATATGTTCATTCAGTGATTTATATCCGTTCTATTTCAAATCGCCAAAGGCCATATATCAAAAAAAGAAATCAAACAAACTAATAAAGACTGTGTCAAAACGCAGAGGGCATTCACAATATACATGTACATATACATGTATATATAATTAGAATTGAGAACGTTTGATTACCATGCGGTTTTCCAGTAGATTGAGGACTAGATGTGGGTGTGGCCAATGACGTCAACAACTCTTTATGAACGTGAGAGGGCCGCTTCTGTAGACTCACTGGAACATCTTTATCCAATGGCTTCTTTACAACTAATGAAATTAAACAAACCAAATGTATTTGAATTACTTTGATAATACATGAGCAAAATCTAACATGAGGGTAAATACCCAGGACTGACCTATCATTTTGACCTAACAGACCTTCACCTGGGAAACAGTAAACCAAAATATTGCGTACAACACATCTACATATGGTAACTATAAAGCCCAAGTATGTTCTATCTGCTCTTATATCGAGTTACAGACCAGACATACACATTGCAATCATTCAAATAAAACATACTGTACATAATTTTAACCTTGCATTATATTAACCTTGATGTTTAAGTATTAGACTAAAGTTCAATGCAAGACACATTGCCTTGGTATGGGGTGATTATTTTTTCAAGAGAACTTTCAGATTGCAATTGGCACATTTGACAGACTTTTCTTAACATAAACACCATTTAGTTACTCAATTGAAATACATACAAGGGTTCACAAAAAAATATTGAATGATACTAAAGATATGCTTCTGACATGACAAACCAATCATGTTGCAGTGGTATGCAAATTTCATATGGGCTTGTGAATTGTTAAAATGGTAAAGGGCACAACTTCAGAAACTAATTAAAATGCATACAAAGTTTGGTAAAATATATATAAACGGTTCTCTAGATATACTCTAGAAACCAAAGTGTTATTTTCAAACAAGCACAGAGTTCTTTAATCGACTTTCGCAAGGGTTGTGCTTACATGTAGTTGATACAATTTGACGATTTTAATTGGATCGAAACATTTGACATGATCGATTTCTTTCCACTAATCCCATCTTGTGAATACGGTTTAAAGCCCATTTTTTCTCACACATATAGTTAATTTAATAAGCATTTACAGATTTGTATACATTTCAAAGCTAAGATAAAAGGATTGATTGATTGGTATTAAACGCCCTACTGGCATACTCAGGGGTCTTTCACCTATATGAAGATGTGCCAGTGGGTGGAGGAAACCATTATTGACGACACCAGCAACATCAAAGACATGACAGATAAAAAAACAGGACATCACAACAAATTGGCTTCCTGATGCCTTTTAGCTCCGAGAGCACTATGGTATCAGGAAGCTCCCATCAACCACTAGCACTTTAAAAAAATAACTGCAATATGCCACAACTTGCAGGCATAAAAAAATTGGGGCTTTTAGGGGCGAAATGCTATCAGCATTTTTGGATTGGCCCCTAAAAATCCTTTAACTTATGAATGCTACAACATCGTTAAGGGGCCAAATTTTAAAGAATTTTGTCAGTTGGCTCCTATTATTCACAATAATATTTCAACCTTTGTTAAAAGTGTATATGTATGAAATCTTTATTTCATCTTAATTACTTCATAAATGGTAGTTTATAATTGTGTTTACCTGAAGCAAAGTCTCCCGTTTTAGAGGAGGGTCCCTCTGTGTCAGCTTCATTAAATACCAGAGGAGGAGCAAACTCAACCAAATCCATGTAAATCCTGAAATTAATACAACAAAGAAGTGCATAGGTATATTTTTTCATTCTTAATGGCGATGAAGAAATATGTGGATAAGGCATACTAAGAAGATACTAAATAAACCCAGACTGGCAGTAATAGAATACAAACAATGAAATCGAAAGATATTCTTAAATCGTCATGGTCACCCCAAAATTAGGTATTTTTGAGTTATTACATATTATTTTTTATTATGAAGCAACAGTTAGAAGCTTTTTATTAATTCCACCCAAGAACTAAGTAGGCTAAGTGGGAGAGTTGGAATTATCGCAAGATTCCTCTGGCCTCATATAAGCAAAGTACAAATTTATTTTACAATCTTATCTAAATTAAAGTCTTATTTAAAGTCTTGACTTATCCAGAGATTGATTGATTGGGGTTTAATGCCGTACTCAGTGGTATTTCACCTGACTAATCCAGAGAATCACTCATCCACATATGGATTAAGAAGTGGACAGTCCACCAAAGAAGTGACTAATGATCAGTTGATTTGCAAAGCACAAAATGTTAATACTCTTTAATTCACAAGTTAAAATATATGTACCGGGCTGTATATTCAGTTATACAATTTTTTT
>JAVFBY010010906.1:0-13683 GCA_034781015.1 Tonicella lineata
GACTGTCACATCAGTGAAATACTCATGATTACAGCGTCAAACACTAATCAATCGAGCTAAGCTCCTATAAAAAAAATATTTGGAAATTGACATTTCACGGAGACTAGATTTTTATTAATTCTGCACAAATATGGCCTATATCGTTTATTTAGTATCCGCTGAATTATTAAATATACCGTACACTATATATAGTATTTTAAGCGTTATTGGCAAAGTATTTTAAGATGCATATGAACTGCCCAGAATACAGAAATGGTAGCCTAGATTATTAACTCATACTTATGTTTCATAAATGTAGAGTGCAGTAAGAAAAGGTTGCATGCTTCCATGCATAGGGGTGTCAAACCCGTGGCCTTTGGAAAATTGGTTTACAAGGACAACTCATAGTCCATGCATATGGCATTAAAATGGAAAGGTATTATTTAATATAACCATGCATGAATGAGCAATTTGTCTGTAAAGCATATACGGTATTATATATCCCTGGCTGACTGTGGGTAAACCTTGAAGTTACAAGTATGTCAATTATTCTAGCTTTACCGAATTGATTTTACCGCAGATTGTAAAAGAGGCACACCTATTAGAGAGCTCTTCTGTGTGAGAAGGCAAAAAGGAGATTTTGATTCAGGTTTAATAAGTTTACCCGATGACAGACTAACTCGATACAGGTAAAGTTTAACTTGTAATAATATACAGGTAGATCTATAGGTATGAGACACCTCGTTAACAATCAACATTTAATCCTATTACTTTTTAATTCCTGTCTTTTAAATAATATATTGTTATTTGGCCACCTAGTCTTTACTGGTTAACCCGCGGTGTTTACCTTAGCAACCAGTATATTAGAGTGCAGTCTACACCTGCGTGCTTGTTACGCCTTGTACACACGAGGGACTTGGTTGTCAATAAGTTAAACCTAACCACAATAACACTAACGTTAATGAGGTTAAACCGCCATCATCGGGTAATAGGCCTACACACTGATTAAGTTCACTCTGATCCAACCTGTTCTTTCTAGACTATAGCCTGAGAGAACAAAATAAGATGCGCATGAGAGTCTTTCGTTCACAATTAGGCCGACTTGAAAGAAATGAAATTTCAACTAATACACAATGTATCACCATTTTATATTTTCTGGGTAAAAATGCCTAAAAACACGAAACATCATTATTTTGTAAATAAAAGCCGCTGAATATAGCGTAAACAAACACCAAAAAACCTATCAATCTAAAGTTATGTTTGCTTTGCAGAATTAAAAAAAAACTGTTGATGTATTATAACTTAGCCTCTTAGTCAACACCTTATATAAAAGACAGATGTCGGTGAACATGGAAGAAGCTGTGTTGGAGAGGAATATTCGTCGATTTGTGCTCGTGCGGACAGCTGAGCCTGTGTACCTGGAGTTAAGAGAGGGACTAATCCTAATCCGACATCAGTCCAGGTACGGCTCCAATCTACTCGCCACATTCTGGTGCCGTGTGTTCCAGCACCCCAATAACTACCCAGCCTTCAGATTCCCCTACAGAAAACTTTACGATACGAAAGGATTGTGGAAAATCCTTCTCCGCCTTGACGATGTTCTGGTTACAATCTTCACTAAGACAGGAACGCTGTCTATGAAAGGGAACTACGTTCTGGAATGGTTCATGGACAGATTCCAGGGGATCATGGATGCTGTTGACGCTCCAATTCAACATCCCCAACCAATCAAAAACACAGGAGAGAAACAGAACCTGGAGGATAACAGACGAGGTAATTAGGAAAAGAACATATTTATAACAATAATATTTACCTATTACGGCATTCAGTTATGTAATTGTCTTGCTACAGGAGATAGACAGATAATAAACGTGGTACTTTAATTATAGACGTGGTAATTCGTAAGAGAAACTTGATAAACCAAATTATCTTATTATGCCATGTTATTGAGTAATTTTCTTGCTTGCAATAATTAGTAGTGTTAAATTTGTGAAAATAGAATCGAGAAAAATTATTTCATTTTTTGCAACGAAAAGAGATTTGATTATTTTCTATCTTCAGTAATGACCCTTTATGGACGGTTAATTTTGTCCCCTTTTTTCTTCATTTTACACATTCTTGTTGTGACGAAAAATTATACGCTTTATATCATTGTATTTTGTATTCACAGCCGTAAAACCAGCAATTGGTCGCCATCAGTCTAATACTTTAACCTATCCGAGAAATATCCACAGCTTATCCTCGCAAATAAAGCACTCAAACAGACCTGTACATGGTGGAAGTATGGACAAACTAGAGCTACCTGAAGTTAAGAAGGCCGAAGAACAGCATAATCTTGAGGCGGTCTACAAGAGCATGCTCACCGGTGAAGGCAGAAGGAATATCGCGTTGACGGGTCACAGCGAAGAAAGAGGCGACTTTATGCTCTCTCGTGAAGAAAGACACAGACTTACGTCAGGACCATTATCTGGAAGGCGCCAACAACGCGAGTCCGATCGATGTCAACCTGTATCCAACGGTTGTGTGGAAGCTGACTCAGAACCGTTCGAAACTACAAAGAGACGCCACGAAGCGTGTACTTCTTTTATAAATGGCATAAATGATCACAATTATGAAACGCCTTGTGGTATGTTAGACGATGGCGTCAATGAAAGGAAGAGTGATCTTCCAGTCATAAATAATTTGCAAGGTATAGACTCTGATAACAATGGCTTCACTGTGTTTCAAGCGAATGGCGAGCACGAGGAATGTAAGCCTGCTGATTGTAAAGAGAATATTAATGAAAATAATGGAATAGCCGAAGAGCTAACAGACGTTGTTAAAGAAGATAAAACACAGGACTTGGAACATACTTTCAGCTTTAATGGGTCGGCAACAAAGACAGACGAGGGTGATAATGATGTTGCCGGATCCCCGGGTTGTAACGATGGAACTTTCCCAATTGAGGAACTACCGACAGAGGACAATCAGGATAGGTGTGACACCATGGATGACGGTGGACACAATTTATCTCCGATTCCAGCCCAAGATCTCATGGGAGGCAACTCTCATCAGATTGATCAGATTGATCAGAATCAGAATGGCCACATCCCAGAAAACGAAAGCGGTCAAGATCAACGGGATTTCGGGAATAGTAACTTGGATCTACTTGACGAGTGTCATGATAATACGCAAAAGAATATTGAGACTGTGTTTACGAATGACCTTATTGATGTAGAACCACCTCCCTTTAATCTGAATGGACGCGACCCTAACGATCTATTATATCTTTTTGGACAGGACGATTCCCTTGAGCCTGAGCGAATGCCTATCTCTGGAACACCTGTTCAGTCGTCAAATGAGGAAACGATAGTTTACAACCAGACTGGAGGGGGAGACAACTCTATTGAGTCCCAAGTAACTGAAGATCTAACACTTTCCAATGGTTGTGATGGAGTGGACCCTTGGTCAATGAGAAAAGAGTTAACAGAATTAAATCAGTACCTGCGACTTGAGCAACTGGATTTGGTAAGTTTATGAAATGACGGTTTAAAATGTTTAAAAGGATTAAGATTAATTAAACCTATGGCAGGCATCTAAAATAAAATAATTTATTTATTCAGAAAACAAAAACGTGCCATTATTATAATGCCATTGATTGAATGTTTATACTGTTCAGAATAACTGTCAAAATTTAATCTTTCCATGCGAAGTAATATAGCTTTTGCAATATCAAATTATTTTGATAGCATTTTTTTAATTAATATTTTGCCGCTTATTGTCATATTTTCTGTAAAAGCAACATTTTATCAAGGGAAGCTTGGGATGGAGTCGACACATGGTCAATGTTATTTGTTAGATCTCTTAATACATTATTGATTTCAATATAATATTTTGTTTGTCTGAATGTATTTCAGTGGTACGGTCCCTCATTGGACACAGAATTAGACCAGCTGACAGTAGCCAGTGTTAAACAGGGCAGTTACGTGTATACATTGTGGAAATCACTTCTACAGAAATTCATGTCCACTCAGAACTGCAAACTCTATATGGCTTCGCCTTATTTGGATAAGCCCCGCCTACAGGACATATGCGACGCCTTCTTACGGAATCGCCTCACTGCCTGCGTGGATGGATTGCACGTGAAGAGACACACAGAATCCGGCCAACTGATATCAGACGTTAAATGGAACGCTATTCGGGAATTCCCGGCCAATGAACAGGCGGTGTTAGAATATAAACTCTACAGTTCATTCCTATATCCTTTTGTTGAATTTCATTATCGATTTTTAGCCGGTGTTACTGACGGAGAGGCCCACATTCTGATTACAAGTGCTGATTTCCATGGTAACCATTTTGAGACAGATAATCTGGACATAGTCTCATACACAAAGATCTCAGAGACAGATTTCCGTAACGGATTTTTAAACCCGCTCATGAAATAATGATTTATGGGCTATTCAAAATAATTGAAAATCCTTATTTTCGTTATTTCTGGATAACACTTTCGTAGAACAAATTCAAGTTTGGCAGGCTGCTTCCCCCATTGTCGGCTACCTAATCGACAGCAGTTAACTCCAGCCACCTAGGCCTCTCAGTCATGCAACTGCATGCTCTCCTCTAGATTTTCAGAAGTGGCTTTTCCTGCAAAATATTGAACTAGGATCTGTTCTTACTATGAAAGTGCTATCTCAAAATAAGGAAAATAATTTAATGGTCACTTTTTAAACACCACAAAAAATCCCAAAGAAATGAAAGAGCAGGAAAAGATGCGCCTTCTAAAATAAAACATGCTACTTGGAATCTTCCAGGATCAGATTATCAACCAACTGAAATATTCTTCTTCAGAAATAATTATTCAATCGATTCTCGCGGGGTTCAGATTTTTCTGACCGGGTTTTTTTCCCAGAGTGTTGGTTACTAATATATATTCGGTATTTAAGAAATAATTTGTTGACCATTTGGTTAACGTTAAACTTGACAAGGAGCTTACATGTTTTATTTTCTGAAATAAATTTCATAATTAATCTGTGATATGATGCATTGTAGTGTATATATATTTCCCATTGGTTCTTAATGGTAAATATAGTGTCTACGCGATGAACTTTATATATTTATTTGTTGATATATTTAAATAACACTGTTATATTCTGTTAAAATGAAATATGCAATTTTATACAAATGTAGAATGTTAATACATTTTTTGTTTGCTAAATCATAGCAACAATTGTAACTCCCTTTTTATATAATATAACTCGATACACAATACATTTTACATATCTATCATATATATTATTTTCAAGCAATGATCTTTTTACTTTGATTTTTTTCATTGCTTGAAAACGATCCTATATAGAAAGCGGGTCGATACATCGTATTTTAATATATATGAAGAAGTTGAAAATCCAAAGAGTCCTCGTGATTTATTGTTTATACATGTAGTCATTGACAAGACATATATTACTGACCATGCACTCTTAATTATGTTTAATTGGAAGAGTGAACAATTTGTACCAGAGAATCTATAATATCAAGATAATCTGAGAATTGCATGGAGAAACCAATGTTCACACCATTTCACAGAAGCAAATTTAATATAGACATACGATAATAAGAATAAAATCCAAGAGTAGGCTATTATTTAAAAAACTAACCCCCCACTAATCAACAAATTAAATTAAGATACTAAAATTTTTTATTTATTTTTGTATACAGAAGGAAGTTTAGCCTAAGCCATGCACTTGGTCCTTAAGCTTTTTTCCTTATATTATAATATTTGTTAAGCATAAGAGTATATATAAAATTTTCTGCCGTGTGATATTTTTTTTATAGAAAGAACTGATTATGATTTAGAATATCCACAATAATAAAAAAAATATTTATATATTTAAAAAAAAAATGACTGGCATGCACTATTACAGAGACAGGGGTTTTGCTTTTGTTCAAAATGTTTACACATATTTTTTTTCTTCTTTTTTAAATCGGTTTTGTTTCGTATCTTTAAAAATAAAAAGTTTATTTAAATAATAAGGGGTCTGTGTCATTTTATTTCAGTTATTTCTGTAATCGATATGACTCCTATAAGTTAAATCTGATACAATCTTCATTAAATGTTTGTTCGTCACATATGTGTTATTTTCGATCTGTGCATGAATCTAAATCGTCTGTTCCTGGAACTTATATTGTTTCGATATTGTTTTCAGCATATATACGGTCAGAGCCGGTTTCAGATATTTATTTACTTACATTATATATAATATATATAAGCCTTTACTATTTGAAGAGTTTAAATAGATGCCTGGGGACGTATTCAAATGATATAAAATAATTATATTTTTCAAAATAAAGTCTTACTGACCCAGGGAAGTCGATTAATTAAAAACCGACAAATTATCATGTTCTAGATTAACTCTCAGAGACAAGTTTTCAAATTATCATGGATGAATTACATCCGGAGAAGACAACGATTATATGTAGTCTAACTATATCTATATAGGCGCAATCTTCATTTTAGCTGTTGATCAATAAATCGAGATATTTGGCGCTTTTTATTTTACACATTTACGAGCTTTTTGTCGTTGGATTTTGGTTACTATTTTGCAAAGCTAGACTGTAAAATTATGTTGAAAAAGCGAGATACATTCTTAGGCTAGACGGATTATGCTATTTTGTTTATGAATATCTCCTATTTATTTCAAGCGATTATGTTTCAAACCGCGTTAAAGCCAACAGGCATGCAGAACATATCACGTATAATATCATGATCATAGATCAACCTGCAAATGAATAAAAGCTTATATAAAATACCACCCCCTAATTTAATTCCTCCGCCCATTTGGCTGGCACGCCGTCATATAGGTAAAATACCACTGAGCAGGACGATAAACCCCAATCAAACAACAACAAAAAACACCACCCCCAGAATTCCTCGCACATGCAATTTTAGTTAAATTATTGAAAAAAAAATTCCAAAGTCAATATTTTTCGTATTGTCTATATTTTGCAGTGTGGAGATTGGTCTCCATAACCTGGTATTTAAAATTATGGATCACGCACGACATGCTATACAGAGCTTGATGTTTTGGTAAAAATTCCTCCTTTGACGTTTTCACAAATGGCAAAAATCTTGCTTTCCCTTTTTTGTGGTTATTTTTCAGAGTTTTGACGTGAAAAAAGTTACTAGCTAAAAGGAAAATGATCCTATATATATGTTTTGTTTATAGAATTTTGCTGAAGACGTTACTTCATAGACGTTTCCTCTGGTGGGACATTCAAAATTAATTCTTTCTCTACGTTTACAAAATATTTACTTTTCGGGACTCTATTAAATAGTTTAAAAAGAAAATCCTTTGCTTTTGATATATATAGGCCTAATGTTAAGAGTATTGCTGTAATTAGTTAATAGGGCCAGTCTCGTCCGATTTCAAAAAGCTTATTTTTTTAATAATTCATTTTTTTGAAAAATAGGGTCATTATCAAATCCATTAAATGTGTGATGTGAACTTGTGGTCTTCATACAACTATTAAGTATATACCATACATATGTAACCATAAGGATGGTAGGGACCTATATATCATCAGAATAAATATCTCAAATCTGTGGTTCCATTTATTTTATTTTCACAAAATTAAGTCAAAAGCATCTTTGTGAAATTTTTCTGGTCGACCAAAACTGATTAAAATATATTAACCAGGAAAATGCGAAAACTTCATGTTTTGACCCCGTGATGTTGGAAATACAATTAGTAAATCCAACGAGTAAGAGAAAAAAAAAATGCCCCAATCGGGGTTTGAACTGGTAAACATGCGGGAAATAAAAGAAATCCTCTAAATATACTCTATAATAATATAATTTACAACGGTCTTTCCAGAACTGTGACTTTGGATATCGTTGTTTTGTTTAACCTGCATGGTGTCCTACAATTGATCCGTGCTCAGGCCATTATTGTCCGCTTTGCCAGAATTTAATAATTAAAAAAAATGCCTCCTTAACACCTACACCGTTTGGAATATTTTCCAAGACCAGACCAGCGTTGTACATCATCTATATTTCAACCAACCTATATATATTAGCGTTATTTATACTACTCAATTTAAAAAGATAAACAATTCGATACAATTTCTTAACGCCACTGTACTCCATGTCACGTTTGTATACATGCTAATTAATCCTCTGCATTTGATGAATGAAACTCCGCCCACTGTTCACTTAACATTCTTCTATAAGGCTAACAATTACATCTATAGATTTAGGCCTATAAGCGCCGTAGGAGTAATAAAACGTATATAGGTAAGAAATTTTTAAATTTTTAACAATTAGTAAATAGGGACGTAGCCTTTCTCGAACACCTTAAAAAAAACTACAAAATAATTTAATTTTTTTTTAGACATATATGCAGGGTGGAATACACCTTGAAGCTTTTTTTCTGAATTGTAGCCTTTTCTTAATTGTGTCGGGACACCTTTTTTTAGGCGTTTTTCATGGACATCCAGTGCATTTATACACTGTATCTGTCTCTGGTCCTTTTGTCAACTCTTCTCATTGTTGGTTCCTTTTGAATTGAGAAGTGGTTTCCAGTACACAGCTATAGGCGTGTGGATGAAACAACCTGCAGAACGGTGTGAAACACCGAACACACAATCAATTTAATAAATATTATCATTCTTATTCTTGTTAAGTACTCCGAAAACTTTCTATACAAAGTATATTGATGTGCTAAATTTATTGATTTATTGATTGGTGTTTTACTCTACATTTTTTTCAGCTACGCTGTAGCGAGAACCTTTTGAAAATTTCTATATTTCACTATTTTTATGACTTAACTGTTTCAACCTGAAGCATCCAAGGCCGAAAATTAAAAAGAGAAAGATCTGTTCTTTTCAGTTCATTTCATAAGTTTTGACAATTTGAAATATATTTAACATTAAATATTTCCATATCAGTTGTAAGAATTAGAAGATAGTTAAATATTTTTAAAACCATTTTAATGAATATAGTAAAATTATTTACAACATTAATTTTTAAAATTATGTTTTGTGATACACATCGATCTGTATATAGAACCAGATGACGATATCGCCACCAATGTTATCAAACAGGTTCTTTATGCAGGTGACTATAGAACTGTCGCCTAACAGTAAATACTTGTGTGTGAGGTGACTGGCCAATACGACATCGCCTTAGAACCATGCACTCTGTCCTTTCGAGACATTTCATGGGAACAAGCATTTGAATTTTTTGACAACAAGAACATTTTTTTGTCATTATGGGAGAACCATTTTTCTTTGTATATTGCCTAAGCTTTCCCTTTAAAAATGTAATCCAATCATATAAACAAACGCTTATATAACAATCTAAGTATTTTTTCCATTTTGCTCTAATATAAATGTTTCTATGGTGATTAAAACTTAATTTTATTAAAAAAAAATACAAAAACGGGTGTATGATTTACATGCAGATTAAAATCACTGCCAACAAGACTGCTTTTTTAAAAAATAAATCGTTTGGTTGTTTAAAAAATCTATAGTTTATTTACAAAAAACCTTAAACATTAAATTTACGAGCTTACTATAAAATAAATAATCTATACACAGTTCAAATTATAATAGTATATGCATGACTCCTTGTACTAAATGGAGTAAAACGACAACAAAAAAACAAACATCTAGTCTACAAAAATTCCCAGAGAATCTATAATGTAATGATCCATCCCCCAATGGATTTTTTATCATCATATCACAAATTCTCACGAACAGCACTAAATGTGACGGGTATTGAGTTAATCAGACCACAGCTAATTGGCGTACTGGGTTTACCAGGTTTACAATAGAGGGAACAAGATATATATTCCGCCAATACCCTCTATCGAGGAACAAACAGTTGTTTTATTTAGCATGTAACTCAGAAAAAAACTGGGCTGGCTTAGCGAGTCGTTACTCTCTCGTATATATGTCTTAAGACCCATTACATCCGGCGCCAGAGCTGATGTAAGGTAAATAGAGAGTGAAACCAAGCGGTGGTCTTCTACCACTAATCGTTTTAACACACCCGCTTCTAATACTGCATGCCGCTTTACGTTCTGAAGAAATATGAAACAAAACAGAGAGTGGAGGAAAAAAAGTATCCACGGAAAAGCCTCTGTGGAGAAATTCATTTTTTTCTGAGGCTGATACTGCAGAGTGGTGAGAAGCGGAACGAAAACGGAATCTCAGAAATTTCTCTGATCTCCAAAATCATTCTTCTTCAAATTCACCGTCCTTCAGAAATTCTACAACTTATTGAAATTTCTCTCAAGTCGTAAAAGTCAACAAGGTGCCAAAAGCAATCTTTATCTTACGACGAAAGCTCTGAAAATTTGGCAAATTTTTTTTTATAAAAGTTTCTCGAATTGTGAGTGATGTTAAGTGAATTCGCAGCATATGTAAATGCCACGTGAGGCTGTATCAGTAAGTGAAAATTTCCGACAGCTGGCGCCTCCGCGACAAAAAAACATCCCGTTTCTAATTAGCCAAATCTATATAACAGAAAGGGAGCTCGCTAGGTTACAAATTTACACAGTGGAAAGTCTGTCTGAAAATGAAGAGTCCAAACGGAAACTAATTTACAGGATTTCAGTGTAGTAGTTTTCAAGGCCTGGTGAAAGTTGACATATTCATCAAAGTTCGCTGACAAAGTACTGACAAAGATATGTTATTTTTGGAAATACAAAAACAACCATTGGCTTTGGAATGGAAATCAGATAATGCTATATATATTTGAAATGACTCTTTCAACATGTACAGAGACAATTAACCGAGTAAATATTAAAAAAATAATCCCATAAATTAACCTTTTTTATCATCATAATTCCTCTCTATATATATTCAGATTTTATAATTTTGTCCGAATATAAGAATCGTCACTCAAAAACAGAAAAGAATTCCTTAAAAGAGAAAGTCTTCATAATACAAGAACAAATAAAGTTCTTGACCAAAATGGTGTTAAATACTTTGTGCGATTCTTAGTTGTTAGATGTATGTCTCGTTAATGTAACAGTACGACTATATGATCGATCGTTAATGCTAAATTACTTTTAGTAATATTACTGAATGGTCTTAAACACACAAGGATATATACAAATTGTCTGCAACAGTAATCGTATATATTTGGATGTTTTCGTTTAGCTAGGTTTTTATTTACAGTGATGTAGGAACATTTTCATGTAAAAGAAATATTTAAATTAAACTTGGCATTAACATACCCTCATACTTGTTTTATAATTATATAGGAGGCATTCAGCAGAAAACTAGGAATCGCATGCAGAAAAATATTTATATTTCCAGTTTTGCTATTTACTTGCTTAATTTGCTCATTGTTCTTTCTTGTTTAGTTAACATTGCTGTTTTATTTCTCCTCTTTTAAACAAAATTGAAAGTGATTTTTAAAAGTTGAAAAGTTTTTAAGTTGAAAACGTTCATTATAGAATTTCATTTTTGATCCAAATATTGCCTTAAACAGGACAGTTTATTTCATGGCATTGTCCAAACTAATTTAACTTGCTCTCCCATATAAAGGTCTCGGGTTCGATCCCCGGTGGAGGCATGTCAGATTTTCTTTCTCTGCATTTAAAAAAATATATACACTTTCTCAAATATATATATATATATTTTTTTTTCTTTTCGTTTTTAGGAAATCATCAGAAAAGAAGTATCAAATTTAATAATATTTTTTAAGTAGTTGACTTATAATTTGGCCAATTTTAAGGAAGTGTTGGTAATTTGTTTAATGTCGCTTCAGTCTAGATTTGTTGCTTAATTTTCCATGTGCATATAGTTTGTTTCCTGATGTATATAAATTCTCACATCTTGTTAATATTAAATCTTGCTCCTCTTATCATTGATCGAGATGATATGATTTTAGCAGGTGCTTGCACTGCTATCTGCCACTAGGAGGCACTTTATCAGATGAATGACAGCATGTGTATTGAGTAATAGGACGAGATAACGGCGAAAAAATGCTGAAATTTACTGATGAATCTCCACCTAGTTCTGGTCTGCGCCCAACATCCTTAGCTAAATTAAACCTGTGGTTATTTATCAAATGTGCGAGATATTTGCTTGCAACTTTTCATGGAACTTGAAATCCGTTATAGAACTCGTGTACCGGTATAATGTCATGATAGTTTGGTTGAGAAAAAATGTTACGATAATCGGATATAAATAATAATTTGATTCAAATGAAAAATGCAGATGTGCAAAGTATGCTATATAAATTGTGTTGGTTCTTTTAAATGTTTAATAAATTAAAAACATCAGAGATATGTTAAACTCTTGATTTTCAAACTCTATACACACTAATTGCAATAAAGTTAATTCTAACAAAAAATCGATTTAAATTGTATATAATGAATTCGCGCCAATAATTGTCCTCAATTTTATCAACAAAATTCCACATTCATCTAAAAATTACAAAGTTTATAAGCTTTATGAACATTCCGATTGTTTAACCTTCTGCTCAAATAACATCTACTTTAATGAGTTAACTGGGCAACTGAACTTAGATTTATGAATTATGAAAAACTTAACAATGTGCAATTCCCTGAAAATATTCAAACATGTATTTAATCTTTTTCATTCTCAAATATCAGTTTACCAGCACGGTTGTGTTATTGAAGGCTATGTCATGGCATGGCTTAATTAGATTGCTGATTACACAACGAATCACAGAAGACAACGAATAGTAAAGATATGCTCAACAATTAATCAACTCTGCAGAACGTGCATGCCCTCGTATATAACTTGTCAAGTATACCGGAATTACACAATGGGCTAAATGAACAAGCCCAGGGTTCTATCAACTGCATGGGGGCCTCCGTTAAAGGGGTTTGTTTTTGTAATTGCTGTATTAAAGTATAAGTATATAAAGAAACGTATCCCCAAGAAATAGTAACTTCTTTTTTTTCCCTCTTGCTCAAATAAATTAACTTATTTGAACTTGATGTTCCACTTTAAAAAATAGATCTGAAAATGCGAGAGCTGGATATATTACTTGAGGCCTCCTAACAGGGCTAAAAGTTCCTACATTTTCTTTCTCTGCATTTATAAAAATATATATAGCCCAAGGGCATACACACACTCTTAATCTGGCCGTGAACTTGCCATAAGCATCTAGGCGAAACTCTTTCTGGTGATGCTTTATGAAATGTTGAATGTTAAAAATGTTTTTTTAAGCTATGCACGAAAGTAAGAAAAGTGGCACTTGAATTTCGTTCAAAGATAATTTTATCACAGAACCATAATTGCACCTATATATGAAAACGAATGATTAAATAGTTTTAAAACGTGGTATTTTATTATGGAAATAAGTTTTACAAGAATCTTGTAAAATGATGAACCGTTTACAAAGATGAAAGGAGGAAGTCACAAACGGCAACTCTAGTATTCATTGCAATTTTCCACATAGCTTTGGTTTGCGATTCCCTTTGGTTAAGTGGGCAAATCACATCGTCATATTGTTATAGTATTATTTCTACGCATAAGACCAACTATTAAATGTAAAATAAATTGTCATTTTCCCACAGGCCTACCATCAATCACACTGCACATTATCAAACGTTAGAGGCCCACTAACCGCTAAATGGGCTTAAACTATTTATAAAACGAAAATCGGCGAGTTTCTGAATTTTTCCCAGATATAAAAAGTTATGAACTTTTCATTTTGCCATAAACTGAAAGTTTTGATTTCCT
>JAVFBY010011017.1:0-13681 GCA_034781015.1 Tonicella lineata
TGTAAGCCAAAGGTCTCTGGTTCGATTCCCGGTGGAGGCATGTCACATTTTCTTTCTCTGCATTTATAAAAATATATGTATAACAACAAAGATGGCTGGTCGTTACATTAGTGCTGGTATTCTTCTCAATCTTCTCAGAAGGGTAGGAGCCTATTTTAGTATGAGGCTCTGATTGAGATGTGACATGTGTGGGTTATGATAGTTTTCTAGGGCACATTGTTTACAGGATACAGTCTTAGCATGCTCTCACTGGTTCACATGTTTCCTCCACTTGCCCACACACCTTATCTGCATGGCTGAGTCAGACTAGAGGGTCACCCTATACTCCTAATACATATTAATGACATCCGCCTTGCCTTAACTTCTACATGCCTGAGGTACTCTTCTCCATTTATCACTTAAGGGAATCAACAAATTTTGTTAGTTGCCTCTGATTGTACATTGATTCATTGGTCTGTGTGTTTGTCACAGACTCACTGAGGAGTCATCATTGTTAATGGTCGGTTTGTGACTTTTAGACTGTGATGTGTTTTCTGTGTTAGAAAGATTCTCCATCAGTTCATGTGACATAGAAATCATTTTATGTTTCTTGTTAACATACAGTTGATACTTTAGGACTTTAAGGCTGTAATCTCTTACATGTACAACATAAAGCAGATTCACTAACAACACAGTTGTACAGTGAGGGACTTTGTGAAAGTGTTTGAGGGGAGTGCCTCTTCCAATCTATCCATCCTTGCCTTCTTATACTAGCCACAGTGATTATGCCCAGAGCTCCAATTGCCAGACTCTGGTGAAAACATGGCCTATAGGAACATATTGAGTGGAATTAGAGAAGAGAAAACCACATTAGTTACATCTTTATCTTGTATTTCAGTTGTGGATTCTATACTACGTGGAGTTGAAGTAGGCATTACACCCCGAAGACGCCCCAGAAACAGCACCAAGGAAAAACCAACACAACCATATAACTCATCGGTAAGTTACCAAAAGTTTGTCCCTTTTGTTACTGCTGTATTTTGTTTACTTTCGTCATTGTAAAAGAAATGAATAAGCCAAGCAAGGAAAGTGTGCGTAAATAAATATATAATTTAAAATTATAAAATTTATTGAGCTTAAGGCGAGGCGAATTTTGTTCACTTGTTGAAGCAAATTTTATTTGCCTATTTTGGGACACACGGACATATTTTTCCATCGATAAAGCAAATTGATCAAACAGGTCAGATACAAGTGAATTGTAAAATACGCTGTTGCCGGTGTGTTGGGACTCAGAGCTAATTTCCTAGTGAAAAAAATACGGCCGGAGAAAATTTGCCTTGTGTGTCCCTTGCCTTTAGTAAAAATGTGTAGTATAATAGTACATATCTACTTCCATGAGTCATACACTGTAGAAATTTGTATGCTAGTGTGACCTTAGTTTACAGCCACTGTTTGTGTTCTTTTTCCTTGTATCAGCTTGATTTATCTAAAGCTCTAAGCAAATTACATATACATGTAAAGACTTCCTTGATTGCTTGTTGTATTAAGGAAACATGTTAATCTCATGAAAAAGACGTACATACATGTACATGTAGTAGTAAAATTAAACTTACTATATGTACATCTTTACAGTTTTATCACATTGGTTGATTTATTGTTAATGTCCATCATAAGCATTTATAACAATTCAGTTCTGTAAGTTGCCCTCTCTTGGTCTAAAGATAACATAACTTTACACCAATGTCATGTTTATTAATTTATTATAGGTGTCCACAGTGTATTTATTTATTTATTAATATGAGAGAATTTACTTCCTCGTTTGTAGAATAAGGGGCACAAACGTCTTTTCCCACACTTCTCGCATAACTAATAACATCAAGAACCAAGGAACATATGTTAAGATAGCAATTCTCGGGATCATGTGCTGTTCTGCCTAAAAAATAAAATAGAAAGCCAATAGCGTGCCTTAATGCATTTGCACATGTATACATGCAGTTAGGTGTACATAATTAGGTGCAAAAGTTAAGGATTTATTTTGTTTCAATCTCTCTTGAATATAGTTTATCAAACTTGCAAATAAGACCTTTTAACCAATCTCATTTGATCACCTCCTCTTTGGTGTCATGCTAATTTTAATGGTGGTATTTTTTTTTGTTGGGATGTCAAAATGATACATGTTTCATGTAACAACTATTTTATAAATACATTCTGATGACGTGTTTATAAAATAGTTGGCAGATTTGACATTTATGTAACCCCAATATAACCTTTACTGTGAGTTGTTTATGTGAGCAAAAACAGTATGATTTGTTGACTTTTATTGTTCTGAAATCAAATCCTTTAATTGTTATCTGAAGGTACAGGTTACAAAACAAGGTGCATGCTGTTCACATGTAACTAACATGTGCTAGAAAAGCCAGGAATAGTAACTTTATAGTGCAGCATAAGCTGCATTTTGATGAGCCATGATCTGAATCATCCAGATATATAACTATGGGAAAACCCAGCCTGAAACCATGAGTCAGTGCTCTTCCTGACATTCTAGCTTGAACGCCTTAAAATTTGGTTTCAATTTTGTTTACTATAAATAATATATATATTTTAAACCATATTCATTTCTTTTGTTACACAAACATGTTGTCAAACACTACATTTGTAAATCAATCAATCATATAAATAAATTACATGTACATGTAAAACACAATTTACTCTCCTCGGGAATGAACTGTTTCTTAATAATCTACATGTTTCATTGGCTGAAATAGTCTGTCCTAATGAAGCCTAGCTACATTGCTCCAGGTGAAATTTGTTCAATTTTATTTTTGTTAAATTTCAAGAATTGAAAAGCTGACTGTTCTATATGTTGTATTTTATTTATTTACCACATAAAATTTTATATATTATCATGAGTGAACATGTAAGATAACAGTGGTGGGAGTAAAGTCCTGATGGACTTTGTAACAGAGAAAAGTTATATAACAACTCGTGTTATACTAAGGGCCTGGAATGTCAAGAGAACAATTCGAACCTGTTACCGACCCCAAAATAGGTCGGCAGTAACTTTTTAAATTTTAAATAAAGTTTAAAAAAAAGAAACAGATGCAGTCATCTATATGTTTTGGTTTTAGATATATTGACAAAATTACATTGAATAACTATTGGTACTATTGTAGGTTTTGTCTACTGTCTTGTCTACAATGATCAATTTTTTTTACTGTTTTTGTATCACATTTTTTTTTTTCTGCGGGTGTTTACATGTAAACAAAACTGCCTGGTATTGTGTGTTATAACATCTATGAATAATGGTTAATTTACATATATAGTTAATTAACATTTATGAATAATGTGTAGTGTCATGTATACATGTAGTGTTCTGAATTATGTAAGCAAAAGCTAAATGTATAATTTATTCATCTGATGAGAATATCAGTCAGCGACCTGATTAGAACACAACCATATTGCCATTGGTCCTTATCTTATCACCTGTTGATTTTATTTATCCATGTTCATGGGCCACTCATATTAAACCACAAGAAGTTTTTGTCTGGGCTCCTCAAGATCGGTGTACAAGTTATTAAAAAGCATACTTGTACATGTAGTTTGACTAGCCCTAAATTTAATTATAGTCAGGCGTATAAAAGGTTGGTTTGACTGCTCTCTGAACCTGAACCTCATACAAAACAGTTTATTATATACTGTATTTTTATTTCCTTGTGCAATTATTCAGCTCAATGCAATATCCATTATTTGTAATCATCTTCAGGGCCATATAATACATATATATATGTTACATGTAGTTACTGACACTTAGAAAAAATAACAGATGAAAAAATCTGAACCCAGGTGAGAATCAATTCTCGTTCGATTCATGTCTGAGTTATTTAAGACTTTTCTGACCAGGATTTTTTAAGTGTCCGTATAAAATATTAATTGCAATATTCAATATACTTGAGTGTCACTTATAATTTTAGAGCTAATGTGCATGTAATCTCCAGCAGCATTGAATATGGATTTATCAAGAGTTGATTTATGTATAAATCAAAACATACATGTACATCTACCAGTATTAATTTTAGAAGAGTAAACAACTTTTAATAAATCGGCAGGCAGATCCTGTGACTTGACAGCTTGCATGTTTAACCAACATGAAAATAACCGTATTGCTGCCTTCAAAATATCTTGGTATTGGAGGGGATCCTAATGAAATATGTTGAGAAAGGTTTCTGTTGCCGTGACAACGTGGTAATTTACGATGTTATTGTTAAAAGCTGCTTGGATTGCGGGCAGCATTCTGTGAAGACACCTGTGTACAGTAAAGTGTTCATAATGGTAGCTTGTGTGGCTCTGTTACCCAGGTGACGAGACTGTAGTACAGGGCATGTTGCCAACCTTTCTCCATTAACACGGATTCTCCATGTTCATGTAGCAGCCCATATTCTGTTACACAAGTGGTTGGCAAGCTCTCAAAGCTTGCACACCAAGAGATTTCTAAATCTGCTCCTGAAAAGCAAGGGTTTAACTTGCCAGTTGAGTCGAACACTTAGCCCTCTTTAGAACCCAGATCTATAGTAGTAGTATTTGTGTTGGCTAAAGTATTGTAAAATAAATATTGATAGATTGGAATATTTGTGCATTACTATTCTGCACTATGCATTTAAATAATATATTGATATTTTATTCGTTTTCAAATAAATGCTATAGAATATATTGAACAACTGTCGCCTATGTTTATTCTGCATTGATTGCATAACAAGCAGTAATTTTAAGGAAAATCTTTTCTATAACTAGGTCACATAGAAATGTATGGGATTAAACAGTCTTCAGTTATAATTCTGTTATGGGCAATCTCTCACTTAAAACTATAGACAGCTCAAGTAATAGGGTTTCCATAACACATACATGTAGGTTTTACCACTGTCTTTACAGAAGGTCTGTTGTAAATAACCCCTCTATGTAATATATTTATGTGCTGTGGAGATGTCAATATGTCCCCTAGAGCCTCTGTGCTTCCATGCTCACATTATATTGACATACTATGTGTACTTGGTTACAGGCCTTTCTAGCTAGCCAAGTATTGACAAAACCTGATAGGAACAGTCCATTTATAATTAAGTGGTAGGGGAGACAAGGGTTGATTTGCAAATTAGCGTTATTACCCACCCCATTAATCAGTTGGGGAAAGTGGTGTTTTAACATCAGATTCACCTCTACTTTATAATCTATGATTCAAGCTATATTTTCCATGATATGTTTATAGGATTAAGGATGAGGAATTTGATGTATATATAAACTCTTGGTCAAGACAAATAATTGTAGGCATATTGATTTAATAATATTAGATTATTCGTTCAAATAAGCTGTAACAGCAGCTGAATTCTAGCATAACATCTGTTACAGTTTAACCGCTTATTTTTTTTATCGAGTTCACATTTCTCTATGACTATGTCTGTGATTGAAATCATCCTCAATAAAGCCCTTAGAAGTTTTTTTTATTGAGGTGTGCCTGAAGGTTTAAAGCTTAATCAATCAGAGGTGCAAACATTATGAATAAAGAAATAAGGTGGTTAACTATTGAGATTCTCTTGTGTTTTCTGCTGCATGTTAAGCCTTGGCAGGGAAGCTATTGTGAATCACTGGATGGTGACGGGTGTTCCCCTGGGGTCTTTACAGTTAGGGAAGGGAATGTACAGCTAAAAGGGACATTAGGATGGGGGGGGGGGGGGGGGGGATTGGCAGCTGCCCCACAAGCCATTGAAATTCTTAGTGGTACTCTTTTTCCCTGTGGGGCTGTGTCCATGTTTGAGCGTTGTCAGTCTGTTGAAGGACAATAGCTGTTCTGTGGCCTTTCTGGAATGCTTGACAGTTGTCAGGCCACTCACCGGCTTGTACAGAGGTAGTGTGCATTCATTCCCCTCCACTTGTAACCAGGTAGGGGTTATAACATAGCCGGTTCAGACTGAAAACAATAAATACAGAAATTCTTCGACCAGTTTAACCTGTGGAATAAAAAAAGCCGAAGCTGAGTAAAATCCAACTCAGGTGGCCCTTTATTCTACATGCTTAGTGTTTAGCCTAAGCTGTTGATCCCCAGTGGTGTTCCATTCCAGTTCCTTTCCAGATACAAACAGACACGGCATTGCACAAACTGGTCTCTCTGCTCCAGTGGTCTCAAGCTTGTTGACAAACCACAGTGCTTGAATTACTCATTCGGTTTTCATCATTCGATCAAGACACATTGTGGATTAAAGGCCTGTTGTACATCACATTCATGGGAGTTAAATGCTGGTGTAAGCTTCTCTTCATTCTTGCTACACTGTTAATGTGTTCATACCTTATTCATAAAGGATCTTGTTCTTTTTAGACATGATATGTTTTTGTATTTTATTGACATGCTGTTGTGTTAACTCAGGCAAGGCATTTTGTTTTCTGAAAGGTAAAATGATTATGTGTGTAAAACAAGTAACAAGCGCAGCATTTAACTGTAGTTTACTGTTCATTATGTGTTACTGTTTATTTCCATTTACACATTCTTTAAGCAGAATGTCTGTTGATGTTTTTTTGTTGTTGGTGCATTTGATACGTTTTTGTACATATGTGTAGACATCTTTGTTAATGCTTGACTATGCATGATTAATGAAACTTTTAGGGTAAATACCTGACTTCTGTAAACACTGGGATGTACATGTACTAATACGCTTACACTGAGTTGTACAAAAAGTGTGGACAGAAGCAGAAGGTTGTGAGTTGAAAAGACCTGTTGCTCTAATTATCACCTCATCACTTATCTCCTACTTTATTCCAGACTAACTGGTAAGGTAGCTTTTTTACACCTGGCTATTGTTACAGCTTTTGTCTTTGTGTGAACCGTCTGTAGTCTCACTGAGTCATTTCATACTGTCAGCTTGTTTAACATAGATGTGACTTTTAATTAGGGATTAAGAGTTGACTTATTTTAAATCTTGTGTTACATGTACATTATATGAGACATGGACTTTTTGTTCTTATGGAAGACAGAATAATGAGAGTTAGGTGCACGATTGGCTTTCCCTGAACTTTCTCACGTCACCTGGTGTTCTACCAAGAGGAAATGATAGAAAAACCAATCATGAACCTTAATGAATAGTTATTGGTATTCGATTGGATGTCAATAGTGAGCAGGGGAAACCATCCTATGACTGAAGGATCATAACCCAGTTATTAGAGCATTTGAGATTTGACTGATTCAAGGTTTTTCACAATGTGTGTCTGTAATGTATATTATATATGACCGATTTACTGATTTAGACAATGTGTGTGGCTGTAATATATGTATGTTTGTGTAACTGGAGTGTTTAGAGTTATGCTGACCCAGTTGAGTGTGTCACATGGGACAGTTACTAGCCACCAGAGATCTATTTGACTGATGTTATTGGAGTGCTATCATGAGAAGAGGTGACTGCTAGGTCAGAGTAGGATCTTCATTCTGGCCACAGTGTGTTCTTGAGAGGCTGTTTAAACTGATACCACTCTCATCTCTATTGTTACAGGGTCACTACACAAGGCTTAACACCCCACAAAGTCCAGCTAGAAGTGCAGCCATACCTACACCAACAAATCGCAGCTCTAATTTACGCAAAAACCGTCAACGGCGGACATCAGGCAGCAGCAACACAGACTCTGAAAAAGGTAAGCCACAATTTTTGTTTTAAGCGACATCTGCTTTTCATAATATGTGTTTAATAGGGGTCTTCTAAAGACCTACATGTAGCTTACCATTGTCAATTGTACTCTATTATTCGGACTAATTGTATGCTGCTCTTGTCCTTTGTCTATTATCTATAGAAGTCTGCAGTATATTTGAACACAATGTTATTATTTTTTCTAAGGTTACACACCTACATTATACAAGCAAATTCATGTGGTATTTACATGATGACTGCTGATATATTTATGTCCACTTGTTAATCTGAGCATAGACACATACATGATATGCGTAATTGACAATTAACATAATCCTTCTCATGTGGTTGAACAGGAAAATCTACTCAGCCTGTCACAACTACATCATGGTGTGAACTGATTTAGATTTTAAGCTATTCCTAGATACATAGGGATAGACTATTATAATCATTTATTTAAGTAGCTATTTACAATGGGAAAGGCTGAAAGTTGAGACATCATTGTTTTTGGTTAATTGTGTCAGATAGATCATAGGTAGGCTTACAATGCAGCTTTGTTTAAGTGTTGAAATGGCCTGGAGAGTGTATGTTTAGAAAGGTCAGAAAGCCAGAGTCCCCCTCCCCACCTCTTCACCTCCCTGGGAGAGCTTTGTTTGATAGCTGGGTCAGACTGGGGCTCAATTGCCCAGAGATAACCTGGCCCTCTGCTGCCTAACAAGAGATCCGGGTGCATGTGACATACTAAACGCTGAGGCCCAACCCCAATGTGTCAGCCACAGTGGTAGACAGGTGCTGCCTATTCAGATAACATTACAGGCACAGCAAGGGCCAAAATTGACTGCTGTAGACTTGGACTTGTAGAGACTCAGTCAACGAAAACATATACAAATAGCTGGAGGTAAACAGAGGCCGACACAAGAATGTTGTCTTTTGGCTTTAGTTTACACATTTCTCAGACAGTTTGTGATACAGATTGAAAAAACAGCCCCCCTCTACCTGTATGTTAAAGTGAGCCAGCCAGCCAGCATTGATGTTCTTAAGACTTGTGCTAGGATTTGCTCTATGAACTAGCTATGTTATAAAGCATGATAAACAGAGAGAACAGGAGCTGTTTGCGCTGACTCAATGTGTCTTTTGTCATTGAAATGTGTATTAGAGAGCTTTAGTTGCCCCTTGTGACCTTGCACCTTCCTTTAAGCTGTGCTGTATAGACTGACTGGGAGTCTCAGTAGAGCTCAGTCGACCAGCAAGGAGAGACGTTACTTTACCTGTACCTCTCCAATCAACTCTACCTGAACTCTTTTAATAGTTAATCAGCTGAGTTAACTACTACACTCAGATTGAGTGTCTGATTTATGGGATTACTCTGAACTTCTATCAACATGTGATATTTTAATAGCTGGTGATCATGTTACATGTAAAGTTAAAGGATACAAGCAGGTAAGACTTATTGAAGCTGCCGGATATGACAAGCATAGTTTGACGATAGTTCACTCGAGACAAAGAAACCGTCATTAAGGTGAAAACTGCTCTTAGGTATAATAACATACACATGTAGCTATTGTTCTTGTTAAGATATACAATCTGTATGCATGAGTACTTAAAAAAATATATTTTGACAAGTGGTGATATCTGTATGTTATAACAAAAAAGGATTGGCTAATTTTAAATACAGATATTTTATCTTTATTTTGATGCTGTTTCTTGTGTGTATAGGCACTGTTAATGTTGCAGAATATCCATGGTTTTTGTAATAATACATGTAGTATAGGCATATCAAAAGAAAAATTGTGTAGGCCTATATCACTATTAAGAGGTGGATTTCCATTGAGTGTATTTCATTATTGTGCTTATGCTTAGAATGTCATATGTAAGTACTTTTCAGTATGAATTAAGTTGCCTTGATTGACATATCTGTTATTTTGTACCCCTGAACATTTAAAGTGGAGATAAAAATTGATAAAACAGTTTTTCGCTGTGTTTAACTTTCCTGTCAGAATTTATACCCCAACATGTAGGTCAAGCCACAGATGTTTATTTTCCTGAAGCAAACTTAGGGAAGATAATCAGGTTTTGTCCATGCTTGCATCAAAATGCCACATGTTGTTTAAAAATTCAATTCCATGCTTAAACACTTGACAAAAAGCTGGAACTAAACTTAAATAGGATTTTAGTAAGCTCTTCTTAAAACTGACAGTTTGTGTTTATAAGCTGTGTTTTTTTAAAGCTATGTCTATTTAAAATTATTATTTTGTTTTCAGAGAAAGTTCCTGAGGTGACACAAGTCAGGAGTAAAGTAAATAAAGAACGAAAACGGAAGCCTACAGAACCATCCCCAGTAGATTCACCTCGTCCAGCAGAAATATCCATAAAGAAAAATAAAGCCATTGAAAAAAGTGACAAGAGAACTTCAGGAAAAACTGATTTGCAAGAGACTGTGAAAGAAATTGCTAAGCTACCTAAAGCCAGGAGAGAAAATTCTCCGGAATGCAGAAGCCGAGAAATTTCTGCCAAAAAGCAGCAAAAAGATATTTCACGGAAAAATAGGACTAGTGGAGAGCCAAAGGGTTTGCCTGTAGACACAAGTCCACAGGCGATCGTCCCTCATGAAGAACCCAGGGTTCCACCTATAGTTTCTCAAATTCCTCCTTGTGACATAAAAAACACACCTGAGGTATCAGAGTCTGCCAAGACAAAGTCTCAGCAAAGTGTTGAGGCTGCTTCTAAAAGTATTAAGAATGTTATAGATAATATAACTGTGGACAAAACAGTGAAAAACAAAGTGTCAAGGAGTAGTGGAAGCTTAAGGAATACTATCGTTAATGCTGAAGGCAAAACAAAACGAGCAAGAAACTCACCAGTTCAAAGTGAGAAAAGCTGTTTAGGTTCTTCAGTGTCAGAAAAAACAAAACGGACAGAGAATGTGAAAAAAGTGTATGTTACAAAAAATGTGACTGAGGTTAACTCTGGGGAGAGTGAAGACATGCACTTTAAGAAGCTCCATTTGTTAGCAGGGGAGAGCTCAAAAGAGAAAGCTCCTCAATCATCACTTAATAGTGCAAATATAGATGTGACAAGGTCTGTCACAGATCAAGTCGCTAAACTTGCTAAGTCTGAGGCACAGCAGCAAGGCTCAACTTGTAATACAAATGCTAATATATCATTATCACTAGATTTGGACAGACGGCATCAAGAGCTAAATAGAAATCCTAATAAAAGTGCTGAAACTGTTTATCCTGGGGAAAGTCATGCTAGTACTGTTTCTCAGGAAAATGTTCTGACTATTATGCCCAATGCAGCGGTCAGTAAATCAATAGATGAACGGCCCAGTTCTCACTCAGGTAATGTTTTAAGCCAGGAGAGGCCTGTCTCTAGACACAGTGAGGAAAAGACACAAAGTTCACGTTTAGATGATCTCAGGAGTGTGAAAAACAGTCCCGCTTCAAGCCCATTAATTATTGATCGAAATGAGCCTGTCAATCCATACAGAGACCCTGAATTGATGAGAAAAAACCCTGTTCATAGCATGTTGGGAGTACCTAAACCGATAGGGGCTTCTTCCTACCCAAATGTTCACCAACCCATTCCAGGCCCGCCCGGCTCATTGCCAGCCTCCACGCTGGCTAACCACCACCCTCTATCAAGGACCTTGCTGCCAATGCAGTCCTATTCCCAGCTATCAGGATTGAGTCTGTCCCATATGCCACTACCTCGCTCAGCACAATTAGATCCAATAGCTGCTCGAGAAATCACTAGTTTAGCTCAACAGCAGCAACAACAGCAGTTAGCCCTTCAGTACCAAAATCCGCATCTATTGCCTTTAGCTTCGTACCAAGCTGCTCTTCCAGGCAATCTAAATAACACACAGCTAGAACTGTTATGGCAGCAGAAATATCCAACAGTTCCTGTACCTCCACAATGGATGCTGGCCAAATATCAGGATGATCTCATCCGAGGTTCTATACTACGTGAAAGAGAGCTGTCTGAGGAAAGAGACAGGGAACGGCGAATAGAACGCGACAGGAGGGAGCGAGAAATTGAACGGTAAGTGTTTTAAAATTGTATCCATATTGTATTGTTGCATTGGTGAGACTTTGTGGTGTACATAGTTCTCTCTATATTGTAATGTATATGTGGTTAAGCCCCAACAATATATTGGAAAGTGAACATCTGTAGCTAGCCTGTGGAATGTCACAGCTAGGAAGGAAAATGTCTGCTCAAGGTTAAACGGGCATGTTTTGCAATTGTAAAGAGGATTTTTACTTGGCCAGCCTGTGTACTTGTACTGAAAATTTACCTTGCCCATGTGAAGACAAACAGTGTGGCTATGTGTATTTTTCTGGGTTTGTTTGCTTTACGTGCAGGGTGTCAGTATTGACCTGGCTTCAACAGCCAGGTAGCTATCTCTCCATGGGGATCAATAATAAGTCTGCCTTGCTGCTTGAACGAAGCTAGGGGTCGCCATTGTTAGTGTCTCCAGCTTTATTGCTAACTCCAGCTTCTTAGTGGTTAGGATCAGATCTCCCTGCATGCTGAGCGGTTTTCCTGTCTCCCTTTCCTTGTACATGTACATTGTAGTCCTGGTTGTAACTGTAATCTGTATTTGAAAGGCAGACCTCAGATCCTCATTTGTATTCAGGAGTGCCCTGTCCTGTTTTATCTCTCTTCTATCAGTAATAATATTGATTGTTTTTAAGCTTGCTCCCTTTTGCCTGGATAGGATTGCTGGATACATAATGAGTTCACTCTCCATACCCGTACTGAATACTAGGCATGTCCAGGCAACTTGACTGGTTAAACTATTTCCCTTTATGAAGGCAGACAATGGCTGAATATTGTGTTGTACATATATAGAATTAATCTTTACAAAACCTTCCCTGACACTATTGATTGACTCAAAGTAAGATTTAATCAATATTTTTAGCCCATACACATTTTGCTATTGGCAGATTATACAAAATAAAGCTGTTTGCTCTTGTCACATTTCCGGTGGGGAATTTTAATGTAGCACAGTAGGGCAGATTTAGTTACGAGAATTAAAATGTTATGGTCAATTGCTTTCTAAAAGAGCTTCTATTCATACCTTAGAAGGTTTATGTATGTGTTCAGTCAGGCAGAAATAAGTACTACCTACACTGTATATGTACATGTAGTTAGTTGTATAGGAAGGATCCAGTGTGCCTCAACCTCTTCAACACATTTAATTATTTTATCGCAGTTTACACATGTACATGTATATGTATACATGTAAATGTAAGCTTGCATTGTACATTGTTATTGTTATTTGATTTGAATGGGACATTTAAAAATCGATTCAAGCCCCCCCCCCCCCTTAGAAAAAAAGCTCAATATCCCATAAACATAAATTTATACATTGATTACCAAAACTTTCTTTCCTAAGCCTTCACAAGACCAATATCAATTTCAAAGTTTCTCCCCTTGACAAATTGGACATTTCACTTGAACGAAAATTGTATGGTTTTTCTGGGTGCATGGGGATGTACGATTAAGTGAATTTGAATGCTCCTGTGTCATTTAATCCATTTCCCTCCTTACTGCATATAATTTTGTGTACACAAACTATTCGCATATCATGGTTCAAAATTCCAGTCAACACGACAACAACATGTACACATACATTTTTTACATACATGAACAATAATCAGGGGTGGAAATAAGCATTAAAATGTCGGTCATGTCCAACGAAAAAATGCATTTGACCGGCAAACTTTTTGATCTACCGGACTTTCTGTCCGACAGCTATTTATTTACCCACAGAGATATTCTACTTATATTCAGCCTGTCTTCGTGGGAAGCTCGTTTGTCAAGGCCTACAACTGTCATGACTCAGGGCTTCATAGACATCAAAATGTTTATCACCCTTCTTGAAATATTGAGTATTTTTTTGCTCCAATTTCAGCTTTTGTTTAGGTTTTATCAGCCAATCTTTGAGAATACAGTTTTTCGGTATTCAGTTTATGTAAAAATGTTGAGTATTGCCTCAGAAAATGCCCTATATTGAGTTTTTGACAGTCCCTATTCAG
>JAVFBY010011128.1:0-32012 GCA_034781015.1 Tonicella lineata
TGCACTCTAGCATGCTTTAATGCGCTTTAGTGGGCTCAAGCGCACTCAAGCGCACTAGGGCTTGCTTTTTGATGAGGGCTGTACTGTACGTGTATAAAGGGGCCCATACACGCTAAAAAAACGTCAAAATGTTGATACAAAATTTTGATGCACAGTTGCCCACACACGTTTTAGTATTTTTCTATCAAAATTCAGTATTGCCAAAATCTTCGGCATGGAACCATCAGTGAACGAAATAAAAGTTTGATCAAAATTTTGACAGTTGCCCACACACGTATCAAAAATTTGATGACTCGTCCAAAAATATCAAAGTAGTTTGATACGTCAAAATTTTGATTCCAATCTTTTTTAAACATCAAAACGCCCTACACACGGTCAAATTTTGCATCAAAATTTTGTATCAAATTTTGACGTTTTTTTTTTAAACGTGTATGGGCCCCTTAAGAGTGTATCAGTTCATCATCTCACATGCATGGTTCTTAGTGTTAGCTGACATGAACTAAAATGCTCTAAAGAACGCAATATTTGATAACCAAATTTAAACCTTGACATCTCGTGCAAATCCCGTTTCGCTCCGATCTTTAACGACATAGTTTTATTGCTGACGGCCTGTATGCTTAAACATTATTGGAGTCGGGGTTTCTAGTTGAAACCAGCTTCTGTTGAACTTTTACTTCCTTTTCTGCGTCTGTTTTGGCGACCTTTGCGATCTGTTATTTGTGGGCTGATATTAGTTTTTACATACTTTTTAGTGGTTTCGCTTATACTTTAGACACGCCCATACAGGCTTGACATTTTTGTACGGCACTTTGCAGACTTTTTCTTTCCTCAAACCTTGACTGGTGAGTAGCCTAAACATTATCACTGATTTTCATTTTGCATTAGTTTTTCATTATAAAGGCCGCTGTTAGTGCTATTTTGTTGGAAGACTTCATTGACAACTGTAATGTTACAAAATTGTACCCCCTGTCGGGTAATATTCTTGGCAATATCGTGAAATAGTGCCCAGCCGCCATTTTACCCTGTGCAGACACTCCCCATCATGTTAAATCATATGTTGCGCCACAACATTTGCAAAGCGGAAGTGCTAGGTGGGCCCTATAACAGTTGGGTGCAGAGTAAGAAGTGGAGAATAGTGGTCATATTAAACACCAATCAAAGAAACAAGGTGTCCAGTTGACAACCTCTGACCTGTAAATTGTTAAGGAAATATCGTGTTATAGCACCCAGTCTGCGCTGGTGCACCATATGATTTTTCATGCTGTATATAACAGAACTGCAGAGTGTTGACACATTGTAACATGGCGACTGGGTGCAATCACACTATATTGCCATTGTTCACTTTTGACAGATCATCAGATATCTGTTTCTAAGAGAATGGACTCCCGACCTATTTGGATGCTTTTGATCTCTGTTATTGTAAGTATAGACTCTCCTTATTTTACTCAATGTTCTGTTATTTTTAAGTAGAAATCCATAATAAAGTCCTGTGGATGTTAATTCTTTCATTGTAAACATAAACAAACAATTAGTTGATGTTCTATGTTATTGTAATCAGAAACCCATAATTAGCTGGAAATAAAATAAAATGGCTGACCCTTTTCTACTACAGGCTGTTTATTGTGAAGACCAAGAGACTGCCGAAGATTTTAACAAATGTAAGTATATTCAGAAATATACACTTTAAAAATATAATTTAATAGAAAGATTGTGCAGGGCACGGATATGTTCAAAAGTAGATTCAGTGTAGACTACATCTGAAACCAAAACGAGGCACTTACTCTTGTGAGACATGCCAAAGCGGTTGGGTGTTTTTGCGACAACACTTGGTCAGAAATTGACTAAACGTGGATTATTCTGTACATGCCAAATATCAAGCAAGTAATAAGGTAACACCATGTGCATTTTTTTGACGATCGGTATTTATTTTTATATAATTTAATTGGAAAGTTGAGTCTGTCAAAGTCAAATTGGGGTTATAGCCCCTATCCTATTATTAGGGGCCTATACTTAGTCTGCACTGAATTTCCTTTTGAACATGCCCCCGTGGTACGGGGTCTCACTATATGGGTATATTAATACAGGGACCATTGGCTTACATAAACATCGGGTTGTAGTTAGTGGAAGATTCCGATGCCCTGACGCTGGTGGTTGGCGGGAGCTTTTATAGATGCCCTTGTAACCTCAAGAGTTATAGAAGTTGTGTGTTTGCTCTCCATTGCCATGTCTTCCTGTGGTTTGCTCCATCCATTCGATGAAATTCTCCTAAGCACGGATCAATTATGTGTCCTGGTGCATGTCTTCTGGACTTCGGGAAGCCGGTTTGTTAACTTGTGTGTTTTCCTTGTTCTGCGCCCCTGCGGTGTATTTGTTGGTTGATATTGTGTAGTTTACTTCAACCTTTGGTCTGGAACGCTGGTATTTATAAGAGCGAAATAATCTTATGTCTACGGCGTAAAATTCAATCACACACTCAAGCAAAATACTTTCTCAACACGTCGGCACGTACTGAACAATAGTATTCGATAGAATGTTGCCATAAAACTCTGTCGGTCAAGGCACAGACACCCAAGAACCAACTTTATGTTGGCAAACTATTTTTTTCCAGTCTTCCACCAAATTGCTATTGTCGTTATGTGAAAGCCATGTACCCGCTTATAGGCTACGGCATTAAAGATTCAAGTAACTAGCTTAGTTCTTGTTTATTTTACAGTGACGGTGGACTGTGGTTTTGATACTAAAGACAATATATCGTTGGTCTACAAAGGTCAAGCACAGAGTATGTACGCCCGGACAAACGAATTCGGGTGCAAGGCGGATGAACCGACAGATGATCGGGAGATTATATTCCAGTTGGTAGTGCCCTTTGAAGACAGAGAAAAATGTGGAGTAGAGGTATACTGGTTTAATGCTCAAATATTTTCTTCCATGTTACATTCCCAGCTTTCCGGGTGCATGCAGCTTTGGGTTAAGGGTTTTGGGGAAGTAGGGTTTTTTGTGCAGTGTTTTTTTCTCCTTTTCTTATCTGCTCCGTGCCCATTCGGCTGTCACGTAGTCATATTGGCAAAATATCCCTTAGCACGGCGTTAAGCCCCAATCAAGCAATATGGGTGTTGGCTACACGGTTTCCCTGTCTCGTCTTTATGTTGCCAGGGACGTCAAGAGGGATTTCCTCCACCCAGTGGGCTGACATATCTCGTCATATAGATGAAATTCACCTGAGCACAAAGTTGAACACTTTTATGCATCAATTATTTAGCGTCTTTACTGTTAACATTTTAAACACTTTAAAACATGCAAGTGTTAAAATGATAAACACTTAAAGGACAAGTCCAGCGTTTTTCAACCTAAACTTATTATTTTAAACATTTATTTCTAAGGCATTAAAGCCTGTCACATTGGGAACTGATAAAGCATAACTATTAATTGGTTAATTTAAAATTTAGAAGTGACGTCAAAAATCCCCTAAAAACCAGTTCTCTTCTATACCCGTCTAGTTGTGAATGCCTTTCTGCACAGTTTAGCTTTGATGTGTTGTCGACGTTTGGCTGTAGATGTAGACACGTCCACTGGGAGACGTACAGTCCGGTACATGTACCTCATTATCTCGGCGTTTTTTTGACATCACTTCCGGTATTGAAATTAACTAATTAACGGCTTTGCTTTATTGATTCCCAATGTCACACGCTTAAATGTCTTTCAAAATAAACGTTACAAAGAATACGTTGAGGTTAAAAAAGGCTGGACTTGTCCTTTAAGCGATTGATGGTTAACCACCTTAATGTTTTTTATTAAAGATTTTCGTTTTATGAAATATTCGGTGCTTAGACGACATTTCATTCTTAAAACAGGAAATGTTTAATATTGCCAATTAAACACCATTGATTTTATATAATGGATGCATGGTTAAACACGTGTTTAAGTGAATAATAACTAAATACCAATTAAACACAAAGGTGTTGAAATACTCCATATTAAACATACATGTTTAATTATTAATCGATTCAGTGTTAATCAACACTTAGATTTTTAAATGCTGAACATGTTTAAACTATAAACGGTAGAGAGTTTAATAATTGATGCACAAAGGCGTTTAACTTTTAAACACTTAATTTTTACAGTGTATATAGCGCATGTTCTTTCAGTTGCATGAGGTTTCATTACGGTTTTGCGCAAAACAGCTGTACTGCATCCATCTGAATCGAGTACGCCAGTGTTTTTTTAAATTTTGGTTAGTCTTTATTGGTCGCTTTGGTGCAGTAAGTAAAATAATATGTATATACAGTGTATTTTAATACCTATCCTAATTTTAGAAAAATAACAAATCACTAATTTTATTTTTATCATATCTTTTTAAGTTCTTTAATTTTATCTTCATACTGAGCCGTAGGCTATACTAAAAAAAAAATTCTCACTATACTTTGCCATTGAATTCCAATCGCAGTCACTAAAGCGTTATGGCCTTTTTGATTTTTATCAAATAAAATCTCACGCCGTGATATATGTGAAATACCCCTGGGTGTTTAACCCCAACCAATAAATCAAACGAACTAATTAATTTATTTATAAAATGTACATGCAAAAAATCTGTACACAACTCTTTTATCCATGGATAGATCATTAAACGAGCTGTAAGAAAACTTAAATAAACTCTAATTAAATATTGAGCAAATTTTCTCTCTACAAACATGTACAGTAATTAACATGAATTTGACTAAATATGTTGTGTGTGTTCTTTGCCCTACTACAGTACATGCGAGTCCGTTTATATTTTCGTTTATATTTTCCATGACTCTTATCATAACATTTATCATGTTTAGGCTGCGGTTCTATCTGGGTTGAGCTCAGTCATCTGAGAAACAGCTGATCTGCATTAAGTCAGATCATCACTTAGTCTTATCGTATAACCTTCTTTTTTATGTTTGTATTTTAAAATACGCGATTATGGGGAGATAACTATGCGTTATGTTAATGTAAGTGTTATTATATTAAGTAGGTAGACACACCAATCCGACTTTTTAAAATCTGGCTTAAAGTTTGCTGATAATTTTAAATATTTAGATGTAGCTAAGTTTGTATTAAAAATACAGTAGAAATAAATAGTTGCTGTTTTACCATTTGCTATTTAGTACTTTGATAAAACCCGAAAATGTCCAGTTACCGACAGAATCTTGTCTCTGCGTTCTGCCACAGTATGCATGTAGCTGTGAAAAGCGTTCAGGGTTCTGTATCTTTTCACGTGGGAAAGTCAAGATATTTTTTGTAGCTCTTGACACTTCTACAACAAACTGAACATTATTCCGCTCAGTCGGAAGATTTCACGGTTCTTTTACGGGAGTGTCTTGTCATTGCCATTACGTGACTAGAAGTGTTATAGACAAAAGTGAAAAAGTATAAAATAATATGCTATATAAAATTTAAAAAATCTTTATTTTTATTAACATTTTGTTGATTTTGGGATATTGTTTTGATTAAGGACCGGGTTTTAAACACGTTTGGTCATTACACGCTTTTGACGAAAATCTCTGTTATTGGCAACTTCCTTGACAGACATTATAACCCCATTTGCTAAATCTTCTGTTTATAGCATCGTCCCAAGACGAGGCGAAAAAGAAGATGTTTCTGTCGACATCTCTTCCTTTTGCCCCGGTTGACCCTTGCCGTGGGAAGATTGTTTTTTTTTTAAAACAATGGCTTTGACAGATAACCGAAAACTCTTTAAATCACCCCTTCTCCCCCTCCCCTCCTCTCCCCCTCCCCTCTCCTCTCCCCCTCCCCCTGTCACCCACCCACGTACACCCAAACATGAAGCTATCATACGCACATTGCATACTATTCAGATATTTTTGTCTTATGTAATAACACTAATATATTAACTTGGAGAGCCTATAGCGTTCAGGTGTTTGACCGGTAAGCCGTCATAACCTTACATTATTGTTTCCTTTAGACCTCCACATTTATATGAATTTTCAGATTTGTAAAAGATCTTTTTTTATTTTTTAGGGTGGGTTTGCCAAATGTTACGAGCTAACGGATTTAAAGACAAACAGGGTGTATGCTGGCAAAATCATCTCCAAAAACAGAATATCAAAACCACATCAACGCCAAAAGGTAAGCGTTTAAACATGCTGTTTATTTCACTAAATCGCTAACCCCGAGTTAGAGATAGTCTTCAACATAGCGCGAAGTCATCTCATCTAGGATTCAATTTAATAGGGCTTTGAGATCCTGTGCTTGTTCTCCTATAACTTTATTGTTGGCTGTATCTGACGTTAGGTGTGGTTTCTTTTATCCATGGGCTGCCACAGTTTATATAAAGCAGGTGTAAAACCATAATCAAATAAACAAACAGTTTGACACATTTTATCAATTTTACCACATAAACAAAATAAAGATACAGCTACTAAAATGTGAAACCGGAAAGAGATTTCTGGAAACAGAAATGGTAGAGCCGGGCCATTCAATGACCAACAGTCCAGATTTAACTATAGCGAAATGAATATCAGTTCTGAACAATTACGCTAGTAGTTGGCTGAAATATTTGTCATCTTTGGCACAGACACAACCCGTGTCCTTGACAATCTTGGCGAAATATGAAGGTCACATTTTCTGTCTAAATTAGGCTAACTAATCCTCTGTTTGCAGTCGGTTTTGGGTGTTTTGGCAATCCTTTTTTCCCGTTGCCGACCATTATAGCTCAGTGCTATTTGAATTGCACTATAAAAACTTGCAATATTTGTCACAATTCATACATTAATTGATTACATTAACATCTAACGAAGCCAAACAATCTGCCCTATACGCAGTCATCATGTGTCATGTTTCCAATAATTTGCTTTGCAGCACTGTGAATGGTTAGTAAATCTGGGGAATCAATCAATCAATTTGAGACATCATTTTAACGCATCATTATTAAAAAAACTAAAATCAGTCTCCATATATATGTTTAAGTATGATCAAAATAAACAGTTGGGCATTAACATATGAAAAAAAAATCAATATGACACTATAAAAAAACTTCAGTAAAAAACTCAATATTTGGACACCTATACGAAGCCCTGTAATTGTGGGTCCTGTTCTTGATAAAACCTTGAATATATATATATACATTATTTGTAAATTAAAACAGTGAACTTAAAAATCTTATCCCACAAAAATATATTAAATCTTTAAAGTATTTGTGTAACAGAATATACCAATAACATGGATATTTTGTTCATGAAATCACAAGTCTCTGATAACAGTATGCATTATACACCATCTTGACAAAACCCTTTAAATCCTAAGTAAACAAAATCCTACGACACTTTCTATTGGATTTCAACAGATTTCCACTGATTTACTTCTAGTGAATAACTCTTTGTGAAGAAAGTTAATAATCTGGCAGAAAAAAAGGAATTGGATAAAACAAATATCGGAACGGAAACAGGGTCCGTGCCGTGGCTCGGTGATTAACGCGTTTGACTGCTGATCCTCCTTCGATTAGAGGTTCAAATTTTGTTTTCACATAAAAGTAAAATAAGCTTATATATGGCGTACACTCCAATCCACCAAATGCTTCGCCTATCTGGTGGACACGCCAAACAAACACCATTGTAACTGTATCAATGACATTTTTTAAAACTAAGCATGCAAGCTGGTCTCAGTTGTTGTTACTGTTTGTCTTTTTGCAGATTCTCCGCGAGGTGGAGCTCCATAAAGATCTCAAGAATAAACACGTAGTTGAATTTCACAGTTTTTTCGAAGACGATGACAATGTTTATATCGTATTGGAGAACTGTTGTCGAAAGGTAACTATGTGAAATCTATCACACTTTTAAGCTACACTTACACAAATAAAATGTGACATGTATGATTTACAGTTAAATGTCGTCCTTAATATATTTTTATAAATGCAGAGAAAGAAAATTTGACAAAATTTGTCAGCAGGGACAACACTATCAACTGAGCTAGAGAGGCCGTCGATAGAGCGATCCCAAAGTTCACCCAAGTAAAGGATGTATTTGTTTCTCTATACATAAGGCACATATATATGTACCCCCCCCCCCCTTTTTTTTGCATGTAATCACAATTCACGCCATTTGACATAGGCCTACGTACCCTATCTTACAGGTTTAAAACATATTATTCATTGATAACGATCTATTCAATTATGTGTTGCGTAACTGTTATTGTTCACGTCGCCTACGTATTTCACATTCCTTAATTCTGATTATTTTACATGTTCTTTGCATCTATTTAAATAATGCGGAAGCTTTGTCTTTATTCTGTTTGGTGTGAGCTTTCTGGTGCCTTGTTGCTCTCAGAGCTAAGAGGCATCAGCAATACATCCTATTAAATACATGTGTATACACTAAACAGTTTAATCATACAATTATGATTTTCAAAGTATTTAAATTATCGGATAAACATCCAAAGGGGGAAGTAAACGTTTCCTGTTTACTTCCTTACTTATTTTAATTACAACACAACGTTTTATAATTATTAACCTCAAGTTTCACATTGATTAAAAAAAAAACGTGATCTTCATTGAACAATAAAACAGTGTATATTGGTATTAATATAAGCCTCCTATATATTGTCTTTGAATCCTTTTTTTTTTGCCAAATATTATTTATTTTCAAATCGATATGACATATATTACGATTTTTTAAACCAAGATTTCCCTCGCGTTTCATCGTTCTACTGTCCTTTCGTTGGTGTTGCCGGTGACGGTGGCGTCATGGGGGGTTTCTTCCACCTATTTGTCTGGCAAACCGTCATATATAAGTGAAATATCCATGATAATGGTGTTGAACACCAAGCAAACACAACACTTCTTGAGTTCAGGGTCTCTAGGCTTATGAGAAACCCGAAGCAGAGTTGTCTGGACTCTTAACAACATTTTCCGCATTTTGTCTACTCGAACTGACGCCACATAGGTGAATTACCCTTGAGTACGCGGCGTTACAATCCAAACAATCAAACAATCAATCAATCTATCAATCTGTTTGTATTGTTTATGTATTCAGTGTGTAAACCCCAGTCAAAACAAAGAAGTTCTTCTCAAATTGAGTAATGCATTATTAACGCACGCAATATTAATTTTGTTGAAACACTTTACACAGTGAATACAATAAAATAAATAAAGAATACAAGAGTGCAAAGAAAACTGCATGCATTATGTAGAGTGTAGTTAACCTAGATTTGTTTTAAAAAAAAACTGTAGCTTTTCACTTAAAACAATAACATTGTAATAGTTATCTTGCATGTTATCAAATAATGCTAACAAAGTTTCAAGGTTTACAAAACCGGATAGAAATAAAAGCTTTCTGGAAAAAACAAAAGCAAAAAGTGGCAATAGTTATACACATTTTGACATCCCATTCATCTTTATATTTCTAGTATTAAATAGAATAATTGTTAAATTGGTGAAGACTGTTTTGAAAAGAAATTGACAAAACTTTTCTCTGTTGGGTATTTTTTAACTTATATGTTTATTCAGCCGGCCTGTTTTTTGGTGAACTGTAGGGGTGCAAAAAACAAAACGATTTAATTAATATGTTATTTTGTGTATCTCTTATTTAGTGGTTTTATCAGTACATTCCATCAAAAGTCATATAAAGGTAAAGAATGTGTCTTTTTGACTACCTTTTCTCCATCGTACATAGAAATAAGCTTTTACATATACCGTAAAGCATAGTCAAATTAATGTGTGTTGTCCATTTTTTTTTTACGTATGACGTCATAAGCAACATGAAAAAGTGGCAAAACAAATTAATTCACAAACCATATTAGTATGTTGATATCTATTAAAAGAAGATAATCCTGTGGGATTATACAATTCGTAACAGATTATTATTATTATATAAGCAGTGTACCTAATACGTATATACTCCCAAATTAATGCATATAAATAAATTGTTTTTATAATTGCATGTCATTTTTATTTCATCATTTTATATCAGCAAATCTAGTGATATAGGGCCTAGGTCGACTTAATTTTTGCGATAACGTTTCACATTAAACATTTACAAAATGCAAATTTTATGCAAACAAAATCTTGATAGTAGTCCTATTGAGATATAAAAAATTGTTGAGACTAAAAAAAAAAAAAAATTTAAATCTAGAAACGGAAAAAAATTGTTACATATATAATTGTAAATGAATAATACCTGAAAGGGTTTTACCCAAATCGATGCAGTTTACCAATATTGGACGGAAATGTTTTGGGACAAAGGACGAGTCATTTGTGGTAAATGTACGACACTCCACATGGGTGCATTAAAATTTACGATTTCTTTTACGCCTGAATAAAGACCGAAATGGGACTATTTGTGTTCTAGCCTTTTTACCTGGGTGAAGCTATTTGTCTGAGGCTGGGCTTCACGGCCACATGTTCTTTGTAATCTTTCTCTGAGTAAAAACAGCCCGAAGCCACAAGGCCATCTCTTATTGCATTAATCAAGCTAAGTGATGAGGTCTAGAGAAAAAAAGTGTTCGCAACCAAAAGTCTACTCGACCGAGCGAGACAATAAGTCGATCCTCTAATTATGCTATTTATAGCCTCAATAAACAAAATGACGGATTATTTGAAAGGAATTTCTTTAGAGTTAAGTGAATTTATAAGTGTCATAGGCGACTGGCAAAGCCCTCTGGGCGGATCCCAGAAATTCTTTAAGTTTGTAAATAATGAGAAAAAAAAAGTGCAGACAAATTTTAAGGTTTATTTTGACTGCGGTTCTGAATGTGTACAAGGTCATTTGCACTTACTTTATTGCTTGGGACTTTTAAATTGTTAGTATTCAACTTAAAGCAGCACGAATAAACTTGAGCATTATCATATTGACAAAACATTTTTCAACACAGCATTTACAGAATTAACATTAAACATTTCTGTGATTGTGTTACTTTTTTAATACACCACCATCACATAAGTGAAATAACCTTGAACACGGTGTTAAACACCATGCAATCAATCAATTCATATGCCGGTCCACCCTTTGTCTATTAGCAGATTTATCCATCTGTCGCCATCCGTCTGTCTTTCCATCTAGCTATTGTTTCGGATTTGTTGATCGTAAAATCAAGCTTTTAAAATTAATCGATCCTGTTTTTTTTCTTTATTTTCCAGTCATTGGTACACGTGGTCAAGCACAGGAAGACTTTAACAGAAACGGAAGTCCGTTATTATGTGAAACACTTAATCGAAGGAGTTAATTATATTCATACCAAAAATATCATTCATAGAGATTTAAAGCTTGGCAACATGCTTCTTAATGATCACATGGAGTTAAAAATAGCAGATTTCGGATTAGCTACAAGAGTGGATTACGAAGGCGAAAAGAAAATGTAAGTATATGGCAGCGTATTCTGGAACGCTTACATACCATACTGGAATTAACGAAATATGGGCAAAGTAATTTATTTGATGTTTATTGCAATTTAGTTCAACCGCTCCATATTTTGTTTTATATTCCAGCATTTACAATATTTATACTACTTTATATAATAGGTGTGTACTAGCTTTATGTGTCGTCATTTTCAAAAATGTATTAAGGCCTGTTCCATCGCTCTGTGGTTGGGTCTAACCCTCTGATCCTTCTACGAGGTTAAACACCAATCAAACAATCTGATCCTTCTATGCACTGCGCGTGTTCAAGCCACCCAGCGAACCTGCTTATATAAATGAGTCACACCGGTGATTTAGGCTATCGCCTTTTTTTTTTTAATAGGTATTCTCCCGATTTTTTTTTTACCATATTAAGTAATTTAGCGTAAACAATGGAGAATTCGTCGTCATATAAGCGAAATACCATTGGGTACGACATTAAACACCAACTAAACAAAACCTAGCAATTGAAACTTTATTCGACCTGTATATGTGACGACACGAAGAGTAACCGGAAAGTCCACCGGAAATGTATGAAATATATTCAAACCACAAGAACAAAACAAAGTTTTAAAAACAGTATGCACATATTACTCTTGTATCATTCATTTTGGTACTCTTTGCAAATCACTTGTAAAAATCACAGACAACGCAACTACGGTTATTTTAAATCCGTGAAAATTTAAACACTGTGTTTTTTAACCCTGTTATGCGCCCTGTACACTTACATATCTTGCGCCAATCGTGTTACTCTGACGGAAGAAAGTTCAAGAAAGACTAATTTCTTCCAAGTTACACTACTTGTCTACTATATATAAATTACCAGCTGAATTAACAGATTATCTTGTCATTGTACTGGACTGATACGCCGTCATATTAGTGAAAAAAAAAACTTAAATGCAGCGTTAAACCACCAAATACATGTACATCAACAAGTCCAGGTATTGGACATTGAGAATTTTACGAAGTCTCTGCAGATGAACGTTTTAGTTCATAGTAGAAATGATGCTGTGTATAGTTTCGAGTCGTTTGATTTGTTCTCTATCGACCAGGAGCTGTTCACGGCAATGTAGACCCTGGCGCATGTGACCTAGATCACGTGGCCAAACATGGATGTATTGAGGGTGTCTGTTGAAGGACATATGTTTGTTTTAAACGCGGTATAATCCGTCTGGAGATCGCAACACCTGTGAACGGATACCAGCTCTTCCGTGTACACTCGTTGTCGATCTCCGATGATGAGCTCGAAACCATGCACTATCCAGCTTTTTCTCGAAAGTTTTGACCTATGCTATATCTGCTTTATATATAGATAGGCCTAATGACAAATGACACAGTTCGACGAAAAAGTTAGACGAAAAACTCTGAAGAGCTTTCCTTCTTGTTATGTATAGGTCTACATAGTCGGAAACTGTGGAGATATTTATGTTCAACAGAGCATTCTTGTGATTTCTGTCACACTTCATATTTCCTGGAGGTGAAGTATCCCTGAGTACGGCGTTAAACCCCAATCAATCAATCATATTTTCTGGTTGTGTAACTAGTGGTGCTGTTGACTGTTGTATAGTATACCACCGCCATATGGGGGAAATTGCCTTGAGCACGGCGTTTATAACTTCAACCAATGAACGAAATTCGCTTTCCAAGTCGGCCTACATAAAGGCTATAATGGAGATGTGTTTCAACCAGCTCTATTTGTCGCCATTTAACAATCGTTACGCTCTTGTTGTGCTGAATGCCTCACGTTTTTGATAGTCTTTAACCAGTGCGCTGAGGGCTCTCGTTTTTTTTTTTACAGTCTTCACCCAATGCGCTTGAAGGGCTCTCGCCTTTGATAGTCTGTACCCACTGCGTTGAAGGACTATTATTTCAGCCAACTGGGCAAAGACTACCTGCAATAATACAAATTAATAGAACTAGCCAACATGTCATAAAGTGATAACTTTAAAATTGACAGTGTGCTTATAATTAAACAATTTTAAAATGTTAGAATGAAACCAATCATGATTTGTTTTTATTTTGTTGAATGTTTCATTCGCATCAAAAGCCGCCCTTGCATCCACTTTCAAACCAGTGGGCGATAATTGGCGTGAAACCCCAATCAAACAAACAAACAAACAAAGCCCGCTTCGTTCACCTCCAACACTTTTTGACAGGTGTCTTGTCGGCGTTTTGTAGTATACGTTCTATCCGTGCAGGAAGGTGTCGGTTCACGCCTAGAGGCGACCATCATGAAATGTTTCGTTAATTCCCCCTCTTAGAGTCTTTCTGCTAAAGATATAGAAATTGGGCACATGTTTTACCTCAGTTACTTGCTGTTTAACCACGTTTAGCCCATATGTCACCGTGGAAATACTGCAGCTTTAAAACGCCCTTTTTATATACCACTTTATTTGTTCAAAGTAGTATGAATACCCTTTTGGCGAAAAAATAAAATTAAGCCACTGATTAAAAATGTACCTTGTGTTAAGTTGTTTTGTAAACTTTTTTGGACATCGCAGGGAGGTTTTTTCCAGTTATTTCTTGGCGGCCTTCCACCAAACATCAGCGTTATAAAGTCGTCATGAAGGTGGAATGACCCGGAGTTTGATGTTATCCGCTAAGGAAACGGTCCCCATCCCTGCCTCCTCTCCCCTCCTGCCTCCTCTCCGAGGACGGTGTTAAATACAAAGCAATTAATGACTATCAAAACGATTGAAATTTCAACGTTAAATACCCATAAATAAGCAATAAAAGAACTATTACAATTATGTGCGATAATTTTATCTTATTAAATAGAGGTTCAATTTATTAGTTTATTACGGTAAAGTAACAAAGAAAAGAGATACTTAAAATACTTTGGTAAGTTTAGGCATCCAGTTAAACAACACGTATCTTACTTCACTGTCTAATTTTAAACCTATCACGTGAATGAAATGACCCGAACGTTCTCGTCTATAGAGCGTAGACACTTTATTTTACATCACATTGCTATATATAGAATCAGTTCTTTATGAGACATTTTATATATACGATGATACGCTATATATTACGTAAAAAAGATTTGTCTGTATTTAGAGTTGACGAAATCTTAATTGAAGTAACTTTTATTACACGATCAAAAACCGATGAAAACAATTTTTTTGGTTTTCAACTGCTTTAATATTTTCACAACGTTTCGACATACATGTAGTTACTAGTGTCTTTATCAAGTGGATAATTAACTTCTAAAACGCCACTAATACAAGTTTTGTTACACGGCTTGTAAAGCTGTCTGAATTAAGAACAAAACTCACAAAGATCTACAAGAATGGACATGTTTTTAGCTATGAACATGACAAATTTACAGTTAATGCTTAGAACAAAATGTGCGTGCCTCCACTGGGAATCGAACCAGGGATCTTCGATTTACCGATCTATTACTCTATTTATAATGGAATTCAATGTTATAATGGAATTTAATTTCGTATCTTTTTGGCGAGCTATGTGTTAAGACTCGTTTATCTCTATATTAAAACAATACGTATATAAAAGGTTGTGCATGTTTTTATAATACCCGCTATATATCTTGTATTAGTCTGTACACATATAGATTGAGTAATGCGAATTGATAAAAAATCTAAAGTGGCTTTTTTGTCAGGAAGTGGACACAATAACAGAACCAGATTTACCACAATGGTGTCAATTATAACTCAGATTTTAGGTGTTTCAATTAAAACGAATTCCAGACACGAGTTATAGTTTTATAGTAAGCCCAGATTGCTTACACGATAACTCATTCATATTGACTAAACTTTACTTCTCCTATAAGATTATTGACTAAGGTGTATGTCTCAAGCAAGATATAACTTATTCACATTGACTAAACTTTACGTTTCCTACAAGTCTATGGTTCATACAAATAGGCTATAAATCATAAACTAATCTCGGAATTATGAAATTCCAAAATGAATAAAGTTTAGCATTTCTGACAATCTTTCTAAATTGTGTGCCCTTATGTCAAGCTTGATAATGTACACATAGTATTAAATATTCCCTCCAAAATGATATTCAGCAATATCAAAGTAAATTTTAGCCATAACAATCTCAAACTCTTCTAGCATTTTCCCACTCTCTTGTAAAGTTGGGAGACTGAATTAAATTCAGCTGAGCTACATGTTACGTAACGGTTCGAGCTGTGTAGGCCATACCTCGATTTAGCTAGCTTGTTCTAGAAGTCTGGTGTATTTAAACGTTACATCAGACTATCCCCTTAGGCAAATACTGTCGCCCAGTTCTGCTCCATCTACGAAGTCGAATGAACATAAAAAAACAAAACAACCGACGAAGCCTTAATTTAAGACCAGCATGCGCACAAATACAGGTCGGTCGAAACAGCGACCTCTATCGACAGCTTTAGAAATAGCCTCTGAACTTAATACTTTTAATCTAGCATATTCGTGCTAGTTGTGTGCAGACAGCTTTTACATAACGTGTTTAAACGGCGCTAACTTTGGATTTTATTCCGAAAAAATAAATTCCTCATGACTTTAAATCAAACTTTTCTTTAGTGGACACATTTTCCAATGAACTTGCCAATTTAGAAGAAAAAATGAAACAGTCTATTAAGCGATTTTTGTTGATCGTTTTTTTAAATTATGTACTTTGCTTATCACAATTGATGATTCGTTGAAAACCGGTTTTATTTAATTACATGAAATTGAATTAAAATTAAAACTTCAAATACTAAACGTCCTTAACGTGCTTCATTATCTATAAACAGGTCTTGGTCGTGTGTATATGTCGTATTTTTTCGCCACTTAATGCACCAACCAATCAGTCAATCAATCAATCTTTACATATAAAAGTGTTGTACATTATTTAAAATAAATGTAACGGAAGGCACATTTTCATGCCTCCAATTTGGTTTGAACCATGAACCTTAGCTAAACGGGGCCAATACTCTATTGACTGACCTACGGAGGTTTACTCGCATGTATTTTATTTTCTGTATTTTGTATCACTGCTTAATTAATTTTATATGGTACATCATCGTGTGCATATTTTTAAATCATCATGTGTGTAATTGGACTTGAGCCTGCAGGCCTATTAACAATGATCTAAATACCGTACATAGAAATAAATAAACGATCAATACGAATGAGTTCGTTTAAATGCGGGTGGTTGGGCGAGAGCTCTCTGGTGGTTGGGCGAGAGCTCTCTTGTGCTCTGAGATAAAGGGCACCAGGAAAAAGTTTTTTATGCTGTCGTTGCCGTCTCGTCTTTGACGATGTCAAAGACGACTAGGAAGGTATCCTTCACCCATTTAAATGATACGCCGCCATAAAGGTGAAATATCCTTAAACACGGCGTTAAACCAATCAAACAAAAACAATAGTTTTACTGATGTGTGTTTTCTTGACTAGGACTGTTTGTGGGACTCCAAATTACATAGCTCCAGAAGTTTTACAGAAAAAAGGCCACAGCTTTGAGGCGGATATATGGGCCATCGGATGTGTGATGTAAGTATCCTGACTTGCTACGCGGGTGGTTGGGCGGGAGCTTCCTGATGCCCTGGTGCTCTCGGAGTTTAAGGGCATCGGAAAGTAGTTTTTTGTGGTGTCATTTTTTCCCTTTTACTGTCTCGTCTTTTATGTTGCCAGTGACGTGAAAGGTGGTTTCCTCTACCCATTCGGCTGACACGCCGTCATATAGGTCAAATACCCCTGAGCCAAACCCAAATCAATCAATCAATCTGATCTGCGACAGGTGATTCGAAGCACTATTGTAAATAATCCTGGAATACATGACGTCTTGGGGACCTCCCTCTTATCCTGACATTTCCACGGAAGTCATTGGGCGTTTTACACTAGGCTTCTTCTCGGCTTTCCACCAGACACCAGAAATGGAAAGTGTGAAATAACTTGTACTGCGACATTAGACACTGAGGCCCCGACATATCGTTGTATACACAGGCTGTCAGAAGGCCGTGTAAAGAAAAGAAAAAAAAAACAAAACCGCATAGCCTACTAACACTATGGCATTCTCCATAGATAACACATTGTTGGAATAGGCCTACACCATCTGCAGTTTTTGGAGATAACCCTACGGGAGCTTAGGGGTATAAGTTTGATTTTTAACACGAAGACTTGGAAAATTTCCTTCCTTTGAACCAAACTGTTGAACGGAATTCGTTGTTATTTAACGTGTGCAAAAAAAAATATCAGATTCTGCACCAGTACAATAACAACAAAACTGTTACAGCAAAGTGTTCTTATTGACCTACACATTTCATCCATTTACATTTGCCATTTTCAAACAACAAAAGTTCCTGTGCAATTGTAAACTGTCTACAAAATAATCCACAGAAAATAAAGGTTACCTCAAACTTTCGCAGCAAATTTCAGGACGCTTTCACGGCAAATGTTTATTGTATTTCCTTTATAGAACGATCTCCTGTTATTTCCTATTACAATCCTCACATCCTTATTCAAAGAGATATAACGATGAATCTATGTGATCACAAACCGGATTTACAAACAGTTTAGTTTTTTGTGCACCCAGTAATTCCGTTTCACCTCTGTTGAGTCAATTCCATTTCGTCATTCAAATAAAGGGCTTACATGTATATCTTAACGTAAACCAAACTCAAAAGTCGACAAAGACGTTCGCCAAATATACGAAAAAAAAAATGTCCATCTTTAATATACTTATTTTTGAGTTTGATTTGTGTGAAGATGCCGAGGGTGTTGAGTGAGGTGTCGAGGGGTCTGAACATAAAACCGACCAGGCGCATCACGATAATGTATGAATTCAATACCCTTGACTCTTTTAGCCAATATTTCCCACTTTTCTTGGAAACAAATAAAAATGTCAATAAACTAGATATAATCAAACGATCAATTTCTTTCTCAATTCAGCAAAGTTTTTATCATATTTAAATAACAATTGTCTTTTCTTCAGGTATGCACTTCTAGTCGGACGGCCTCCTTTTGAAACATCTAGTCTAAAGGAGACCTATGTGCGAATCACTGCCAATTCATACTTCCTTCCGCCCGGTTTGTCTCAATCCGCCAAAAATCTTATTCGAAAGTGTTTAACCCCTGAACCCGAGCTCCGACCTACTTTAGATGACCTTAGAGTGGACGATTTCCTTACAAGTGGTTATTTGCCCAAAGTTTTACCAACCTCATGTTGTACATCTGTGCCAAAGTTTACATCAAGTGGCTCACGGTGAGTAATTACGAGCAAAGATTCCATTATGACAGTAAAGATAAAAGGAGGATTTTTTTCCTAAATAAAGAAAAGGAACAAACGTGTAGGCCTATGAAAAAATATCGAGTTTCTTAAGTAACAACCATATTGAAAGAAACTTTTCTGTTCAATGAGTTTTATTTTGCATTTTGATCTTATCGTTTAATTTATTTGCTGCAGGCCCTTATCATACGCAGTTCCGGTTTCCCAGAACGATGCAATGAAGAAAATTACGTCCTCGATAAGTCAGTGGAAAATCACAACAAAGGGAATCCAACCCGAGGAACGCGAAGAAGAGAAAGAAGTCGTCTTGGTAGGTCAACGTTTTAACCTAGTACATTCAATTGATACAAAAGTAAACGACCTTGATACAGCGTCTAGGTTATATAGCTTGTTATTAAATTATCTGTCTTGGACTGGGATAATATAATGGAAGTACGTGTACTTTGATGTCGCATTGTTCCGTTTCAGACTTTATTGCATAATTATGTTGTTCAGCTAATTGGTATTATAAGCGTCCAGGCTTAGCAAAAAAAGTTCGTCGACATTGACGATTATACATCGATGAGCAATGAGCACTCAGTTTGTTTTTCACGGGTCAATTAATCAGTTGATCTTCACCAATTGTAGACACAGATTGTATCAGTTTCTAGAACTGCTGAAGCCATAAAGAGTTTCAATGATTGAAGCTTTAGTTAAGATCTACTTTCCCACAGTCTACCTGAACTGTACACTCGACCTTAACTAATTTGCATACATGTGGTGTACAGATAAGATTTAAAAGTGATTAGTATTCTAACTACCATGTCACCAGTACTTAATTAGCTTGTTTCCTATAAGATACGGAAACACCTAAAAAAAAACAGAACTAAGGACAACTGCAGGTATAACTCTTACATCTAGGGCAGATTTTTCTTAGTGTTATTTCGCCTTCACCTCATCGATTAAGCTTATAGGTTATGAACTGATGAACTGTTCGGAGTTTAATGCCGTGTGCAAGAGTATTTCACGTTTGAGCCAAATAGGTGGATAAATCTGCAACATGAAATACAGAATAGAAAAACAAATCGGCTTTCTGATGCTCCTTTGCACTGAGGGCGCCATGGCATCAGGAAGCTCCCGTCGACCAACCTCGGATTTGAACGGACTTTATCAGTGTGAGTCACCAGTTCGAATGTGTCTGCAGGAACGGTGGTTGATGGGTTCAAATGTGCCATCTGGTATGTTTAAACATCCAGATGTGAGAAAGTTACTTGTGACATGCGGAGGTTGTGGGGGTTTCAATTGTGGTTGCCAGTTTCAAAATTCCCATCACAAGTAGTGTTATTCCACAAAACAATAGCTTCATTTTGACATAAAATGTAATCTACTCATGATGGCATAAGCCAAGCAACCCAACGCACAAGCAACTGTTCTTGGATGGTTAAATCACGATTAAAATACAGAAACGGCCAATACGACAAATACGACAAGTAGCATGTTAGCTGATACCATGTTTCGAATTTATATGAACACGTTAATTGCCTGATAAAATTATAAGCCGAATGCACCTAATCAAATGTATATTAAAGTAAATCTAAAGAAATTAAATTTAGGTGGATAACCACCTAATTCAAGTGAGGTGGAAGTCGTTGACGTGCTTGTGGTGGTATTAGATTTGTCATGATTTGAGAAATTAAACTGAACCTGCCTTATTTAAGTATCTTGGGCGGGTATTTGCTTTTATTCAAGTTGCCTCCCTGTTTGTTTTCTGTCGTTAAATTTGATAATTTTCCTGGCTCAGTCGACATATTGTGGATATCTATAGGGTGTGATACATTTAGCGGCAATGACTTCATAATTATTATGTGTGATACGATCAACATTTGTACAGACTCTAAATTGCCGATAGCCAGCTTCGCTTGATTTGATTAAAATGTTTTTGCCGTAAGGTGATATTATTTTAGGAGTTGTTTATTACTTACAGAACATGCAGCGTCTGACTCATACGGCTGTCAAGTTATGACCTTAAAACATACAGCAGCGTTTTGATTAAGTTAAAATGTTGATTGATAATATCAATTCACATTACGGGTGGTTGGCCAAAACAATCTTAAAAGCTTTTTAAAAAATTAGGAACATTTATAAGTTCCTGATGCCCTTTTGCGACGCCATGTCCCCTTTTGCGATGCCCTGTCCCCTTTTACGATGCCCTGTCCCCTTTTGCGACGCCCTGTCCCCTTTTGCGACGCCCTGTCCCCTTTTGCGACGCCATGTCCCCTTTTGCGACGCCATGTCTATATGCCATGTCTTGTCTGTGACGACAAGGGTGTGTTCCTCTACCCATTTGACTGGGTGCCCCTAGAAAGGCGAAATACTGAACACATTGTTTAACACGGAGCTAGCAAATAATTAATTAATAACGACGCATTAAGTGCATTAAAAAAACTCGCCCTCTAAGATTGAATCTAGAAAATGTTTAATCTGAGGCTGATGTATTTTCAATTTCTACAGTTTTCGCTGTTAACATTTTTTATTGTGAAACATTTACCACTTCACCCACAGTAGGCCTCATTGTATTAATTTAACAGTTTGCGGGATTTGGTTGTTAATAGATAAATTATTCAAATCCAAGTTCTATGAACATTGAATGATGTATGCAAATATACTTAACCTACTGTTAATGTCATCCGCATTATAATTGCTGATTCTATTAAGTTTAGGTAACATTTCAGGGTCAACCTGTAACCCTAAAGTGTTTTACTACATGCATAATTACCTTTCATGTTTCACTTGATCAGTACACGTTAGAACAAGGACAAATGATTATGAAAATGATTTTGCTGATTGCTGTCAATGTGCTCAACATGACAATGTCCACTCGGTACCAGTACATTGGTTACCATGGACTCAACTAAAGACTAGAATCGATGGGCCTACACATGCTTCGTGTTAAACAAAAAAGGCCGTGGTGCTCTCATAGTAAAGTTGCATCAGGAAGTAGTTTTTTATGTTGTCGTTTTTGCTACTTTTTTTTCCCCCTGTTTCGGTCATGTCTTTCGTGATGCCAGTGACGTGAACGGTGTTTTCACCACACATGGGGCTGGCACGCCGTCACGAAGGTGAAATACCCCTGAGTACGAAGTTAAACCCCAATCAATCGATAAATCAATCAATTAATGAATTAATTGAATCAATTTAATATTTCGTGTCTTCTTATATACAGATCCGTGAACGCCCCATTCCATCCGTCCCATCCCATGCAGATCTCCCGGCCCACAATAAAGCCAGCCAAGGCGGAGATATAGAACTGATACCCACCAGCAAAAGCCTGACCAAAGACAAATCAACTGATAAGGTCAAGGCCGACAGATCTACGTCACCCAGTCAAAGAGGTAAGGCCCTACAGTTGTTTTGTTTTTTATTTTATATATTCAAGGTTTTGTGTTTGTCAGTAAATTAGCATTGGGAATCAATGAAATGCAATCCTATTAATAAAAGCAAATTTTACAGGTTAGATTAAATTGATTCTTTTGGCCCACACGGATAATTTATATTATATTATTTAGAGATAGCCAATGCATTTTCATTCTCGGAAATATTAAAGAAGCTATACCGCAGAATTTAGGCCAAAAGGGAATGAACGAATTTAACCGGGTTTTCTATATTTTCCTAGTAGGGCCCAAATTAGAAACTTTCAGAAAACACCGGCCTCGAGAAGTGCGATATAATCTGCGAAAATAATAATAAAGTTTTTAAAATCTATAATGTGATCCGCATTATAGATTTTACAGACCGTTATTTTAATACGCATAACACACATTCTCGAGGTTGATATTTTCTGAAAGCTTATACTTTGGGCCATACTTGCAAAATATACAAAACCCGGTTTTAGCCTAAATTCTGCTGTATAGCTTATTTATTGGTAGCTCTTAAGCAATCAATCGCTTCTTTATTCTCGTCGTTCGCATTATCCCAAAATAGCTCCTTTTGTGTCCACAATGCGACTGTCTATTTTCTTAAATGAGGTAAATGAGTAGTGACATTATATTTAAACTATTGTTGGTATATGACTGAATGTTATTGTTTTATCTCTCAGAGTCCCCTCGTCCCCGCTCAGCGTCTGTGTTGCTTGACGTCCTCTCTACATGTCTAGATCATATGCCAAAAGGTAAGCCCATCCTTCACCATTCCAATTTAAATCTAGCCATTTTTTCTATCCGACGGTTGACAAAAACGCTATTGAGATTACATAATCTGTTTATTGTCCTTTGTTGTTTTATTCAGCTTGGCTGATGCGCGACGGTTCAGTTCATACAAAGTTTATGAAGGTGTAATTGAATCATTAAAATCATTGCTCCTGGGTAAATATATGTATAAATATATTATACATGTTCTTTCTTAACATTTATTAAAAAAAATGAAATGTTGTATTATACATAAGCTAGAAACAGTGCTAGACCTATTTACTCTTGCATCTTAACCGACACTGGGAAGTCGCTGTAAACATATGCCACAAAAAGGCGGAATACCATGAAAAAAATACATAAATATAAGATAAGCTTATAAAGTTACGATTCATTTATTAAATATATTTCAAACAGTTTGTTTATAAAATACAATTCATAAATTCATAAAATATACAGGCACGTGTAAATGGCTACACTTAACCTAGTATGAACTTTGATTGTTTTGGTTTACCTATAGCTGATAAACCTTTAGACAATACATTAATTAGTAGTTATTGCTCTTAATTGCAATTGTGTTGTATATATGTATTATTAAATACATTAACTATGGCCATACTACTATGAATAATGAAAGTGAGTATAGGAAAGGTGGAATCAAAATAAGCCTATTGGAGGCTGTATATTTGCTTAAGGTTAGTTCGTCCCTTAGGCTTAATACTAATAAATGAATCAATCGTGAATATAACAGATAAATCTCGACTGCTCATCACCGTCCGTCTGTTTTTCGTATTGCTCTTGTAATTAATCTAACTAAATTTTTGTTATTATTACAGTGTATTTTAATTATTTTGATTTAAATTTCTTTTTCAGATGTTGAAATCAATCCAAAGTCCCTGATAGATTCGGCTTTTGTCTGGATAACCAAATGGGTGGACTACTCTAATAAATATGGATTTGGTTTCCAATTGTCCAATAAAGCCATTGGTGTGCTGTTCAATGACACATCTCGTATAGGTCTGGGACCTGATGGCCGGTAAGTCAGCCTCAGTCACAATCCAGAAAGCATATAAGCAACTCCAAAGAAAGATAACGAATTCATTTTGACTCCTCGTTTCGGTTGATTAATCAAACCATCACCAGGAGTGACTTTCATAAATAAACCGAAACGTCGAGTCAAAATGAACTCGTTATCTATGAGTTGCTACTATGCTTTACAATGTTAAATACATCAGTGGTAGTCATAATCCAGAGCTTTTTCTGATTTTTCTTCTTAAAAAATTGATGTTATAGGGCTATATTTATATTGAGTCCTGGCGTTGACTTCATGTGGTTTAACTGATTTGTAAGTGTTGGTATTTTAAAAAGAGCCTGGCGTTGAGTTCATGTTATTTAAACCATACACCAAAAGTAATAAGAACAAGAAGGAAAGCTCTTCAGAGACCTGCGGCGATATTAGTTTTACTGCTATCTCTTAACATTAACATTGCCCCCCCACCACACACACACACACCATAACGCGAAGCTCTCATAGACCTGCTTAGCTTCGCCGCAGGTAAAAACTGGTGTTAGTTCTGTATTGAATGTCCGGTTATTTCAGTGTTTTACAATGCCTCAATGCCGTAAACTCTGATTATTACATTTTAAATTGGAACACTGACACTTCTGAATCACAAAAAAGATTAAGAAGAACAAAGCGGCTTTCAGAGGGCAAATATTAAACTTAACTGACCCCTGGGCAAATAAAATGCGCGATCAGCTGTCTATGTTAATGCTTACTCCCTGATTTTATTGTATAACCACTGACGCAATCTTATAAATCAGAAGAAAGTCATGGATTATTTGTGTGCCGATGACGGGAGGTAGCGTGTTTTCTCGCCACAACGTGCGCATGCTGTTTGGCGTGGTTTCTTGTAGTTACAGAGGAAATATTTGAGGCCAATGTGTGATAAAAACAAGTCAAGAGCAAAAAGTAGACCAGATTTGACCTTGAATCAAAGAAATTTGACCTCCATCGATTGTCGATGTTTGACTAAAATCTGCTCAAATGATCCTTGGAAAATAATTGTTTTCAACCAATCAATAGAGAGAGTGATCGTTAGCGGCTTGCTGTATAGACTTTTCGTGATGACTCAAGCTAATGAACTAAATTATTTCCCCGATGAATGTTTCTCCATGCGTACGGAATTAAAGGATTGGGAGAACAATTACAACGTTTGCATTGACTTTCGTTTCATTTGTCTAAACTTGGATATCCTTAATTTCCACAATATACTGCATTTTGATATTTTTTTAAAGTAAAATAAACACCTTGAAATTCTAATTATTGCAAAATAGTTTGTATGTGCCGAGTTTAGCAAAATTATCCGATACTAATATTTGCGACGTTATATGTTTGAAACGTTTAGCAAAATTTCTAAGAAGAAGACGGACATGTTGTTTATAGAGTAGACCTATCTGTTTTTGAGATTTTCTTCTGGCTTTTGACCCGACATCAAAGCAAAATCTGCGTATGATATAGTAAAATACACTTTCAACTTTAAACCACAACCAATTAATAAACTAAATAAATAAACGTCGGAGTAAGCAGTTCTGTCTACATTGCCTTCATCATCATCACTTTAAACAAAACTTCAAACATTTTGAACGAATCTGTTTTTGTTTTTTTTAATTTGAATCTTTTATAATTTTCAGAGCCGTGCAGTATTATGACCTGAGTGGAAAATTATCTGCTTTTTCTACTGACTGCACTCCCAATGAACTACAGAAGAAAACCACACTCCTTCAGCACTTCGCTCAATATATGGACGAGCATCTGATCCAGGTAAACCTGATTATTACAATGGGCTAACAGAGCCTACTCTTAAAGTAAAAGAGGGCCCGCGCCGTGGTTTGGTGGTGAGAGCGTCTGACTGGCGTGACCACTGATCCTCCTTCGATGTTCCGCACGAGTTCGATTCCCCCAGTGGACTTGCTTAGGTACAGAGAAAGTCACATAGGTGACTTCGGCTATAGCGGAGGTGGTTTTTCCGTGGTTTCTTTCCCGGTTTTCCACCATATCAAGTAGGATTGTCTAAGAAGTGGAGAATCCGTCGTCATATAGGTGAAATACCCCTGAGTACGACGTTAAACACCAAACAAACAAACAAAACTAAAAGTAAAAAACATGTGATATGGGAAATCGATTTGATTGGCTAGCCCTTGCAACTTTCTGAAAATTTAACCGATCGAAAATCGTACATCTCACTTTCAACCTGTTGCATCATGAGTCAATAGCCGGACACACTGTCCAACTAGTTGCATCGTGCGAATCGGCCTTAAAACAGGTCCCTGGTGTCCTGATTGACTAATTTGGCTAAGTAAACAACTGCAAAGATTTAAATGAACTGAAAATAAAATTCGAATAACACTTGGATGGTCATAAACTATAAAAATTAAGATGCCGTTAATATAATTATCTTGTTTGCCTATAAAGACAGACCTTCTACAAGCCGTTCCTAAACTGGAAGGATATTTTTGGGGATGTCTTGCATCATGGTTTGCTCCTATTGTATATCGTCCTGTGTTTTGTGCCAGTCGAGTCGGGTTTACTCCAGCCATTGGTCTGGAGCGCCATCAAATGAGTGAAATAAACATAAATAGGGCGTAAGACACCAAACAAATAGACAAACAAACAAATAGACAAACAAACATATTATATATACAAACCTTCTATAAAACTGACAATGAATATATGCCTATCTGAGATGGAGGATTATTGTGATTTTATCATTGGCGTTGCCGCTCAGGCATCAAGAGTAACTTTTGTAAAGCTCAATATTTCAAGTTTGATGTTATCTTATATACGTGAACCATGTTTGTCCCTCTCTGATAGAGAGTTATTTGTGGACTTAGTAAGGCGGACACCCTATGGGCCGCCGTTTGGGGATGAAGTAAGTTGACATGTTCTTGTGTCTAGTCGAACAAAACGAACGCTTGTATTCTGCCCATGTCTGTTTGAGTAGGGAATTTCAAGCCGGCCAAAGGATGTTTGTTTTCAAAAAGCGAATTTCTATCCGTAAATAAATCGCCTAGCTCATTGCAGGGGAATAGATTGTAGACATAGGACTGTGTATAGCGAACACCTGTAAGGGCCTGTAGGGTTAATACAACCTTTACATCGAGTTTCTGCCCGAAAAGTAAACGAAACTAATACCCTACTTTGCTCGGGTCATTTCTTCATGTTTTTTGTTTACACTAAGCAACTGCTCCTCGAAAGATCTCAAATCGGTCCATTACGTAACGATTACGCTTATGTCATGTTTACTTTTTGTCTTTTTGAACATTTCTCTTCTAACTTTTTATGTTCTACTTCTGTTGATTTTTTTTAGCAGAAACATTATGCATATATGTCCCACAAGTACACCTTCCAAGGTTGCTATTCCGCTTGATTTCACCCTGTTGTAATTATAGCTCTGGGGCCAATTTTATAATATGTCGTACGGCAATTTTTTATGTGTATAGTTCATCAATTTATTGTATCATGATCCCTGACGTGCGACATTTTGAGAAGTTTCCCCCAGGCGTTGGTTTCAAAATATTTATAAATATTTTGTTTGTAGAAGAAATCGTGTGCGAAGTTGTGGCTTTAAATATGTTTCTTGTTTTGTCTTCAGGGAGGTAACATGGATGGGTCACGTGATGTAGACGAGACTTGGTCTGGTGGTCTGTACTTGAAGAAATGGTTTCGAACAGCTAAAGCTATCGTCCTCTATCTCAGCGATGGAACGTTGCAGGTCAGTGGTCGATGATTGGCTATAGCGTCATGTGACACGGTGCTCTCCGAGTTTCGGGTGATTCCAGAACCTCGTGGATTACCACCTGAACTTTTTCTAAAAACCTAATCATTCAAAGTAACAAACAACTGCAGCTCTTAATTGTTCAATAGAATTCCTCAACATATGAGTCCTTGACTTCATTAGCATTAAAGTAAACATATACACGTATACATCAGTGACATGGACTATCTCCGACAAGCTAAATGATGAATGTGTTCTCCCGATTTTTTCTTCTTAATTTTTTCTAATTGACACGACATGCGGATGCCAAAATGTTTTGATTAAGTGTGTTAATAAAAGTATATTTTCTCTTTTCAGGTGAACTTTTTCGAAGACCACACCAAGATCGTTCTCAGTTACTTTAAGATGGATTACCTTGTCACATATATAGATGAGAACCGTAAGGCCAGTACGTACTGCCTAACGAACCTCATCCACGATGGATGCCGTTCAGAAATAGTGGACAGAATGACATTCGCTAAATCAATGCTACAAAATTTAGTGGATATCGAAGGTGAAGATATTTGAAGAGGAATTATAGTGCAAAAGCTTGCCAGTCTTTCAGTCCCAAACGGGACATTTTTTGGTTTACAGAATCACTTTGGAATCTCATGGCCTTTTCTGTCACACCGTGCCTTGATGTTATACATATACCCAGGCCAGCCGGCTTTATTTACAAACACACTATTGCAGAAGGGAAGCTGTCAACCTGAGGGATATTGATTTACACCTGGGAAAAGATATAGGCCTATCTATGCAATGTCTAGTCCATATTATATATGTCCTAGTACAGATCCAATTCAATATAGAGAGTATGTTATTGACATTGCCCTTACATTAGGGGCATTTCACTATACATTACGAAGCTTTCACAACATTGTAGTCACAGGAGGAGAATTATTATCAACATGGCATCGCCTGAAGATGTTCTAAGCGAATATTGAATTAGGCGGACTTGATCTCTATAATTGGTCTACAGCCTAAAACTACAAATGATGCTCCCAAGTTATAACATTAAAGCGATCTCAAATATACTGTTAATGAAGAAAGGACGTCTTATATAGAAGTGTGGAAGATTTATATCCAATTTTTTGAAGAAAAAAACCCTGACACATTCGTTGTTTCTGACATGGGGCCAAGTGGAGGCCACAAATAGAAGCCTGCCGACATAGGCACTTCCAAACTACAAATTGGCACCGAACTGATGCAGATGTTATCTACAAATCCAAACTGCTCATACGGACGAAATGTGATAAAATATTACTTATAGCTTCCTATAATAGTTGGTTTCCTGATTTCCTATGCACTGATTGTTGTTTGGCACGCACGTGCAGATTTTGTGTATACGCCTGGTCAATGCAAATTTATACTAAATGCAAAAAAAAATGATACGTTTAAAGAAAATAGTTTTATAATGATAAATTATATCTCGACGGATTATTTTGTTTGATAATTCTGATACCGTCATCTTGTCAGAGCTTGACTATGACGTATTTATTTTTTCCCCATTATTTTTACAATGTATGATGGGATGTTGTTGATTTGTTTATTGTTTTCATTCCTAATGGTTAACGCTGAAACTGCTAGTCTCCTCTATATTTGGGTTTTTTGGGGAATGTTGTTTAAGTGTTGCCCTGCTTAAAATTCGAAGAGGGTTCATTTAGTCTGCTTGACATTTTGTCAGTACGAACACTTTTCTTTAACAAGATTGGTTGAAAAGAGAGGAGAGAAAGCTAGGAATGTTGTAGTTGTTTACTCGGTGTCTATACGGCACATTTCAAGAAAGATGTATTAGATGAAAGACAAGTAGGTCGATTTTCCGTATTACTTTGCTTTATAACGCCCTTGCTACTCTATTCATGGGCTTATATTGGACAATCTGCATCTAGCCACTATTTCAGTGTATATTTTTTGCAAGAGCTAACAACTTTACATATTGATGAGTAATTTTCAATGTGGCTAAAACTAATTCAGACTTTCTTTGTCTTCTCACAAGCCAAGCTATTTATTTGAGAAATAATTAAATTTTTATAAATTCCCAGACTGCATCTTTTGAAGTTAATTTAATAATGCAATAACATCAAATTCGTTTGGAGAAGTTGGCGGATCTGGACACAATTATGATACAGAGCTAATGTTCTGATACGCGCTATAACACAATGTTAAAATTGAATAAATTACATTTGTCAAGTGTTTTGAAAGTTGTGTCGATTAAAATGACCGGTATGATCTACTTTATTTTTTATATTGAATCTTGTCATTACGGCAGACATGTCTAATTTTGTTAAGACGTCGATCTCTGAATCTGTGACAAAGACGACGTTTGTTGAGCCAAGGTGTGGCTGTTTCTTGTGCAGTATTTTAAAGGATCCATTCCGTGTGACATTCCTTTGTATGCCACGAAATCAACGTGCTGTAGAAGTGCAATGTTTTTGTATGTTTCTTAGGCTATACATTTAATTCTTGTTATCTATTAAATCTATTTAGTGACTTGGGTACTGTTTCATAAAACTTCATACGAGCATTTCTGATCGACAATGGCGTCAAACTTCCATAAGGTGACGTCATTTCCGATCGAAATTGTTAGTACAAAGTTTTATAGAACAACCCCCTGCTTTTGGATGCACGCGATTTTGTGTAACCATAGCAACCCCTGTGTTTCTGTAAATAGAATCCAATGAACTTTTGTGTGGAACGGCTAGAATGAAACAGAAGTTTGTTTATTATTGTTGTAATTTTCCCATCCCTCAAATGGCGTGAGAAGGTAATTTACGTAATGCCACGTCACATGCTCTGAAACTTATGCAAGTGTATGATTCTGTATTTAGGTTCCGCTTTTGCTCGGCTGTTTCCGCGAGTGTTCGAGTGTGAATATTCCAGTCTCCCTAGGCGAATACAGTCTTAAACATTATTTCATGATATTCGGCTATAATTTATTTAGTTTTCGGTAAAAAAAATTGGACGGAAAACTTACATTTGGAATATATATCTGACATTTACGGAAATTGCCGATCAGAGCCGAATTGTTGTATGATTAATTGATTATGAATGCGATAATCGACGTGGTGCTATGGACTTAAAGAAAACTGCTGCGTTCATTGGCTTGTATGATTGTTTTTTGTATATACGATAACTTACTCAAATTCTTCCATTCCAATGAAAAACGTGTAACGTTTTGTAAATAGTCGTTCTGGTGTGGACAGTTTTGATTTAATGTTGACTAAGGACTGATTGCCAGGGCCTTATTGATTTCATGTTGACTAAGGCCTGATTGTCAGGACCTTATTGGTGTTTTGTAAGCCATTACAGACAGATGTATTATTATTATTAAACAAATGTCGTTGCTTTCAAAGTAAATAGTATGTGTTTCGTCGTTCTTTATTAAAATGGCTTCCGAAAGTTGAATGCGTTCGTGAACAATATACTCGATAGGTTGTTGTAATTTCTGTTTATAATAATACCCGCCGAGTATATACAGATTTGCTACCAATCTCTACCAGAGTTGTCGTTTGTCTATCTCTTTTAATGTCAACAGCTTGGAAAATAGTCCCAAGCAAATTGAAATTGTATACTTAGTATGCCGGCGAATTAATATTTGACAGTACAGAAATACAAAACGAAACCTTGCAACGAAAGTGAATAGTTCGGCCTAAAAAATTTACTTTTTGAACGTTTTTGCCGTTTAAAGAACTCAGAACAGTTACATATGAAAAAGAATGAACAAATAGTTTTAAAACATGGTATTTTATTATGGAAATAAGTTTGACCATATTCATGGTTAATGGAAATGGGTTATTACAATCAGTATATATGTGTGAACAGGACAGCCGTCCGAATCTAGTCGCTACGATTACGATCGAAACGGCAATTCGGGAGTCGGCCAGTCAAAACTTGTAGCATGCATTCGGCTTTAGCATAATACGATCGTATTGGGGCTTTCCAAGAGAAATGGCATATGGGTAAAAACCAATAGAACAGCAGCGCCCTCTATGACTATCTCATTGAATATCGATACAATTAAAATGATAATGCATAACCTGCTATTGTAATTCAATAAGAAAGAGGTCTCTGCATGTGTACTAACGGTGTGAAATATTACCCAGAAGTCATTTGGTTTGGATATCTCCTCTATCGGAGATCTCACTCACCATGTATGTTGAAGGTACGGCATTGTTCTGACACTTACGGTCAACTTAGACTAAGATCGCTTTGTGAAACAATGGTGTAGAATGGCCGCAAAATTGGTTGGCAGGAGCTTCCTGTACCCAAGTGCCCACTGGTAAAAAGCCTTCTTATGCTAAGGTGACCGTTATCCCTATGTCGAGCAGTACTGAAAAGGATGACCCTGACTGCAAATACTCAACAACAACAAAAATACCCTCTTCAAATACTCAAAAATGTGGTTGAATCAATCATTTTTTTTTTTTTTTTTATAAATCCGTGAAC